>JAVQJF010061921.1:0-69186 GCA_036023855.1 Gadopsis marmoratus | reverse complement strand
TTGTTAATTTCATTAACACCAAAGCAGCTGAAACTGATTAACAACCCCCTCTGCTACTTGACTGACCAGATCAATATCCCAGAAGTTTAATTGACTTGATGCTATACTCTGCTTAAAAGAGTTCCTTAAATTTTTTTGAAAGCACCTTTAAAATGAAAAATACTTACACTTAACCTTAACATTACAGGAAGAATATAACTGAAGAAAGAAAAAACTGTATGATGATGTATGGATACGCTCTCGCAACTACAGTATGAGGGATTGTTGTCCCCAGTAATGAAATTTCGAAGGGTCTATGGTTCTTCTCTCTCTGTCTCTATTCGTCCATCTATCATGTACAATATTTTGGATGCCACTTATTGTATTTCCACAAAACTCCTACAAAATGATGTGTCCTTTGTGGCATTTTAAAAATCGCATCACGGCCCACTGCAGTGTGCTGCAAGAGTCTGTTCACTTGTCAGTATGTCACGCACAGTGCAGATTTGATCTCATTGCTTTTTATAGAATTGTCTCCATAACTCTATTTACTCCTGGTATTAACATGCAACCTGTAGCTGACACCTGACGCTGGACATTTACACGTGATTTTTTTAAAGATACACGTTATCTCAAATCTACCAGCATTGAGATCAGGTCCTGCATATTCAAAAGGTGGAGGCAGTGGACTTTCAACAACCATGTTGCGTGCCAGACAGAGGGAAATGTATCGACTTAATTTTCTTCTGCCGTGGAAGGGCTGGTCTGTAGCCTTGGGATGAGCTGGAGTTTGGTGACTTTTCAACTTCATTTTTTCTAAAGTCTGGCCGAACTGTACGGATTGCATTTACACTTGCCTGAGATCTGATCATAATGCGTAGACATGTGGTCTGGCCATTCATTTTTACATTTTACACATTTGAACATTTCATTATAGTGTACGGGGGTTACATATGCATTTACAGTTTACAAAAATGTGGGGTTTTCCCTATTCGGACAAGATATCCAGATGCAAATCACGTGTTAATACCAGGTGTAAACTTCATCTGTACTACCTGACTTTGCTGTATTTTTGATCTCAGAAGTGGGCAGAAAGAAATGTCAGTGATTCTTCTGTTGTTATATACTATATATTTATATAGCAAATATCAAATTACAATAAAATTTGTTATCATGCTTTCCATTAATGTTAGTATACCAAAAGAAACCACATAAACCACCTATTCAGACTGCCAATGCCGAGATCCACAATGAACATTTAAACTCAATACATAAAGAGTTTTGCTTCTTACTGCAATTTATACTTGATTGCTGATTGGTTTGAGGGAGGATTATCAGTAAATAAAATCTAAATTTAAATTAAAAAAAATATTTTTTTACCTGGAAATGCAGAAGAGCTGTGAGTAATGTCATTAGCCTTCCCCACAAGCTTCATACATCCCCAACAACCTCCCTCAGAAGGTCCGACAGCTTGCGTGTTGCCTGCGAGGCAAGATCTGTGGCAAAAATGTCAGAAAATCACCTGCTACTGCTGTTAGTGCTTAAGTGCGTTGAGTGCATGGTAATAACTGAAGGTGACTCTGCGTTGATCAAAATGTCAAAATGCTCATCAGCTGACTTTGGCAGTTAGACAGTGAGAGGACACTGTTAAATGAATTAATCAAACTGAAACTGTAAAATGGGACAAAGATAGTCATTGCTTAGTAATTCTTTGCACTACACCCACAAAACTTAATGACTCAACCTGAGTTGAACACCTACTGTGCTGTAATCTGGTCTATCAGTCTTCTAATAGACCTTTACACCTGTGCTGTTCCTGCTGTTTCGAGTCTAAATGTCTGTCATGAGTCAGTTTAGTTATGGCTGCCAAGAGTAAAGATTTTAAGTAATGATGATTACCAAAATATATTCCTCTGACAAACTAGTTATAGACATCAGAGAAAATGTTGCCCAGCCATTTCATCCAAATGTAACGAATCTGTAAGCTAAACACCCAAAAGGAATGTATGGGGACAATAGGGATGGGATGCTCCCCCCCCACCCAGGGTGGCAGGGGCAGGTCAAGGGCTCTGATTGTCGGTGTTTATTAATGGGCTCTGCAGAGGGGAGTGACAGCAGGGTGATCTCTGTGATGATGATGTCTTATTGCTTTCCATGAGCGCCTCAGGTACATACATATTTATGATGCACTGCCACCTTGGCTGCAGCTAGAAATATCTGTTTAACACCCGGCCCAGTCGGATGCTTACCAAAGCAGAGTCGAAACAAAACGAGCCTTTAGCACTAATAGTGCCTGTGCCACATTAACCTTAACAAACCACAGAATTGCTTTCCACTATCGTTTACGTTTAAGGTGACACAAAAATGTGAAAAATGGTTTGACATTGTGTGCAGTTTGGGCAGAAAAACGAAAATGCCATCATGTTACACAAGAGAGGCCACCGTGACAACATCAAATGTACTATAAATCTCCACAGTACCGTTGTCAGCACTTCATGTTAATCAGATGGCTTTTTGACCACCAATTGAATTAATTCGAACTAATTTGTATGACAGATTGATTTGTGACACTACACGTGTACATATTAAATATTAACAGCCAGCACATCCCCAGGGACAGCTGGGATTTTAAAGGGCAACTCATACGCAGTCATTTAGTTGATTAATATTTCGAGCAGACAGATTTGTTTTACTTACTTATTCATGTCTTCAAAGAATTCAACTCTCCGCCATCTTATTCCTGTTTTATTTTTAATTCTCAGCAACTTGGCTTTGTAGTCATCAGGATTCAAACAGTGAAACAGTGAGACAGACACAACAAAGAAGCAAGAAGCAAGACAACAGTAACATTCAGTGAACTACAGCTCACAGGCTTCCCAGTAATAACGCTGAACAATTTGGGAAGGAACACACATTCGTGTGCCCATTATGTGTTTTGTTGACTGATATTTGAATTTGGAAGGATCTTATTTAGGCCCTTTGCGGTAAATCGAAACGATCGTGTTTTCCCTTTCCATTTACTTTTGATACATGAGTCTGGAACTGAAACAATTAGTTGACTAGTGAATTAGTCAGTTGACAGAAAGGTTATCGGCAACAATTTTGAGAATCAAGCAATCGCTTAAGTCATTTATCAATCAAAACCTCCAACCATTCTCTGGTTTCCTGCTTCTCCAATGAGAAGATTTGTTCCTTTTTATATCATCATAAAGTGAATATCTTTTGGGGTTTGCACTGTAAATTTGAGAAAACAAGACATCTGGGACATGTTTTTTATATGATAATGATAATGATAAATCAAGACGAGAATCAGCACACGTGCACCACATGACTCTAAACCTTCACACACAACTTGAATGAGGAAAACAAGAGCCTGTTGTCAGTATGCTAGTGTTTTTCTTTCTGGACACTATTTTGTTTTGTGTGTAGCATAAATGCACCAGTAGTTCATGCGGATAAATCTTAGGCCAAATAGCTGTTGAAGCAAACTCAACCTCAGAGCGGTGCCTTCACTCTGATAGCCCACAAATCAGTTGGCACTTGGATCGCATACTCTTGTTTGGTGTTTGTAGCACAAGATTTGATCTGGGCTTTTAAATCAAATGGCTTTTATCTGTCCTACCTCTTGCTTTAAACAAACAGAAAATATCTCTCCTCTGCAAATAAGTTGTAGGATTTATCCAGTGCACGGTACGCTGTGATTTGTGATGACAGGAGTTGAATATTACACTGATACTGTATGGCACTGTAAATCCACCGCCTCATCTCTGCTCCCGCTGTCAAATGTATTCTGAAGTTGTATTTCAGCCATGTCCCCTCACCACTGAGCTCACTGAATAGAGAAATAATGAGTGCTGTCTAGACACAATGTCACTATTATTTTACATCTTCCAAATCTCTCTCTCTCTCTCTCTCTCTCTCTCTCTCTCTCTCTCTTTCTGTGCCCATTTTCTTGGAGGTTTTGCCTCCACCTTGTATCTTCCCCACATTCTCACTGCATCTCTGGCTCTGTCACCTCAAAGCAGAGTCACACCACCCACTCTGAGTTGATTCGCTTGCCTCTCCTCCCCTTTTGTAAGCTGCACCGTTACGATTCTGTTATTTGTGAATATGTGCGAAATGTGCAAAGCCATCTTGGAAGAGGGGTTGGAGTCAGTCCATGTGATGGTGCTTGCAGCTCAACAGCAAAGCCAAGAGCATGTTTACAGGCTGCATGTGTCATGCCATGTGTTAAGTTGTTATCCACTTGTTTTTGCTGCCGTCACACAGTACGTGTATTGCTGAGTAATCACAGTTACAACACACAGCTAAAACTCTCATATACTGTCCGTATGGAAAAACTGAGATTTTCCTTACCATACTGTTTACGGACAACTCTCCCCACAAGGGGTAAATATTGTTTTAAGCATAATCCAGTGATTTAGTATAGAAAATACAATGCAATGCAGCAGAGGCCAAGATACCCTGACTTTAAATACCTATGAGGGACAAACAACACAAGATATAGCTTCCATAATGCAACTGAATAGCATCTTTCATTAGACCCTCCCTTACACAGGATTTTTATTAAGAAATGTAAGTCTCAAGCCCAATCTGAGACTATGGAAATCTCTCTCCTATAGATTTTTATGTGATTATGAACACTGTTATTTTTCAGTAATTCAGATGGCATACCTTTCAGAGTTGGCAAACCTTTTTGAAACAAGCTATAGGAGTCAGATGGCATTTTTGAAGCCTACATATACTGCAGGGGCATTAACATGGGAATTATCCTTTGAATTTCAAAATGTGTATGCCAAAATTCACGAGGCCTATTTTTCTTTCTCTTGCTGGTGGCTTGAAAGTCAGTGAAATTTGACAGGGTTGCATTAAAAGTAACGCAAAGGCAAATAATAACTGCCCAGCTGCCACCACTTCCCCACAATGTATCAGTTTCAGAATTGAATGCAGTTTGTTAAATACATTAACACTTCAGTGAAGGATCCGAAGAGGATATTCATCATTCTGCCAGATGCTGAAGGAGCACCTGATTAATTCTCTGTTACTTGAAGAGGAGATATTATTTAGTCATGCTTCCGGGAAATACGGCCAAGTATTCTTGCTGAGGAATACTCATTTCTCTTTCTTTCCAATTCCTATGACTGTGTTTTTTCAACATCTGTTTTGCCAAATATACCGGGTTTTCAATTTGGTGTCTTGGTATTTATGGTAGATAAAACAGTATAGTTTTGATCCTGAAATTTTGGCTTTAACTCACCATATTTTAATATGAAAACATTTACCAGCACAATAATGAGCTGTATGTCGCAGCCACAGCTTGTATCACTCACTTGGCAGCGACACAGCATTTTCACAGTCACTTAAATGCTAAATACCACCTTTAAATGTCTATGCTGGCAGCCAAAACATAACGCCAATAACAGATTATTATTATTCAGAAGTGGGTGCTTGGTGACAAGTCTGTTTTGTTCAAATCTTTGCGTAAAGATTGAACACGTAGGTCTATACAGAGGGTTATGCTAGGCAATACGGGAAAGTGGTAGAGTTTATGTTACACGTGAAATGTTTTTAAATGCTGTGGAATTCAAGCCTAATTATTGGGGTAGATTGGTGACTGAGAGCAGTAAACCTCCACTAAAAAGAAATATTACATAAAAATGTTAGTGTTGATTTTAGTTGGTTGATCTACAGCCCAAGTGAACACGCAATACTTTGTCAAATATATGAAAATAAACTGGATCTTGCCTCACTAAGCACTCCTTCAACCAATCAGGAGGATCCCCCCCCACACACACACTCCCGGTACACTATATGAAAGTGACTTTGAGTGATATCATTCACAGACACAAACAAAGGTAATTTAGTTCCTGCCTTATTTTGCTTGTTTTAGTGTAACCCAAGGCTATTTAGAATGGATCTATCCAAGTCCCCTAACTTAATCTGCCATTTATAGGCTGAGTGGTGGGGGGGGGGAGGACAGGCATCAAGCTTTGTGATTGGACAAAAAAGTAACCAAGGAAACCATACTGCTTTAAGTGTTGTAAATTGGTTAAAATTCGTTTAGCCGTAATGTGAGTTGTGAGATGGGTGAGGAAAACATGATCAATCAGCAACTGTGTCACAACTCAATATGTTTAGACACCAAGCTCTGCTCCTCCGATTGCTGCGTTAGGCATGTGTTTTCAGGGTGTTTTTAAGTAGACTGCACGAGTTCTATATGGAAATTTGGAACATAATTAAGGAAAGCATTTCAAAGGTAGCCTCATAAATAATGCAAATTCTGTGTTAAATGTCCCTGACAGCCAATGCTGGCGCTGCAGAACGTGAACCTCAAGAAAGGCTGAGCTGGTCTATCTGGTCATCAGGTGCCTCCCTTGGAGTGCTATAAATTGACAGAAATGGGAGACAGTGCAGAATAGATGAGAAAGCTCAAATGAGTAACACTCCTTATTAATGAGACTCTTAACGTGATGCTATGAGACTCCAAATTGGGACATAAATAGCAACACACAACATATATGAGTCTACCTACAATGTATTGCCTGAATCAAATCTAAGCCATAAACTAAGAAAAAATGGCTTTTGAACAGACTAATTGACTTGTTATCACTTTTTTCCCTGACCTTGCTTTTCTCCAACTACTGAATAGCATCTTTTGAGTGGTCTTTCACTCACAGGATACACAGAGTAGACAGACCCAGTCACTGATTACATAATTACCTGCTGCCTTACTTAATCAGACGCTAATTTCATGCAGACGGTGAGCACAAGTTAAATGAAAGGGTACAGCACAAATTTCCCTGCTTAAATGTGGCCTGGCGTACTGGTATGGTACCTACATATACATGTAGTTAAAGATCAGTTTTTTGTTTTTTTATATATTCACTTTACATGAAAGTGACTTTTTTTTTATCAACAATTTCCTCATGTTTGGAGGTTTGCAGTGCTTTTGTTGTCCTTGGTTTTACGCTGCTCTTGTATTGGGGTTTTTTTCCTCTCCCTCTCTCACTTTCCCTACCAGTCAATGGCTACTTTAGTTTTTGCATGCAACTTTGACTACAGCCTGGTTGTCTTCAGCTTGATTGGCTGAATTATAAAAACAACATACCAAGAACCACATAAATTAGAAACGTTTGACTGATTAGACCTTCCTTAATCAAAGAAATGTCACCGTGATGTAGTTTTCAGATTATTTCATTGCATAGTTGTACTTACATCCAGCTTACTTTATGTGTGCTGACACACACACACACACACACACACACACACACTGCTCTGGCCTCCTAGGATTTGGCAAAAACCTTAAGTTAGGAACCCCACTAAAAGTCTCATATTTTACCCCGAGTATGGTTCAGCCTCTTCAAGTGTTGGTTTAGCCCAGAGGCCTGTGACGGATGTGGGTGATGTCTCTGCCCCAGATCTCCAGGTCTGTGTCCCCTCTGATATTCTTTCACTCCGGGGCTTGCATAAGCACATTGAGAGAGAAGTCAAGGTCACTCCCACTCTGTCGCTGGTGCCTCATGAATATTATGATTAATCAGAGTCTTTTGGCTTGCATTAATAACAAACACAGCATTGTTGTGCATGGCCCATATATTCAAGGCTAGCTTTTGAGGAACTGTTTGTGTTGCCCTCCTCATCCCACTCCCGTCATTTTTTTTTTTATCCACACGCCCACCCAACACTCCCTGATGATATTTCTTACTCAAAACAAAAAACACAAACTGTAGCTGTGGCATTGGTCTTTGTCTAGGAATAATGTTAGATGTGACACAACAAGTGGTGCAATATGAATAGCTGTGTTTGAAATACAGTCTTGACATGAAACAAATAAACCATCACTCCACCTCCCCCCTCATTCTAATATTCCAACCGGTGTAATTTCCAACCTTGTGCAGTGTTTTCAAGTTTTATAAATTCAGATATCAAATGTGACACACAGACAAACAATCAGACTTGATCATAATGCCAGCAAATGTTTTACTGTCTTTGTTGGCTGTAACTAAGTAATACAGACAACGAGTTGGTCTCTTTAAAGTTTACGGCCATTTTCTGTAACAGCGGTGTTGCTTATATGCATGTTCACGTGACCCATGCGTTGAATATAGGTTTCTCAAATATGAGATGATTCAGTAAATGAACCGCAGATTTTTAATTAGTTTACTAAAGATAGACTGTTGAGATCATCTAACAGGTAATTAGAGCTGTGAAACAATATGTGTGAGACAGTTTGCTTTAACTCAGGTGTAATTTTCTTTACTCCGTGTATATCCAGATGTGACGGTGCTGAGTTTTGTTGCAATGTGTAAAACCACTTTTGCGGCTAATTATATGTGTGAACTTGCTATATTTTTCTTCTTGAAGTTAACATATCACCGTGTCTGTCAAGATGTGAACAAGAAGGTCCTGCTCTGCAGACGGAGGCCCCCCCTCTTTATCTGACACCATGTTACTGGAGTGGAAACAGGTGTATCATTTGATGTTCTCCAGGCCTTCCCTGACGTTTTCTCATTTATTTATTGCTTCAGATCAGCACATGGTCCTCTCAAATTGAGCTGTTCTTCCCACCAGTGCACTCTGCTGAGTGGCTGACAGCTCCTGGGATGTCGAGGGAAAAGCTTGATGGGCGGCGGACAGACACACATACAGTAGACAACTTTAATCTACTCAGAAGGTCACCATCACAAATTGCTTAAATAGTTCACATATAGATTTTCACTGCTGAAATGAAATAATGGCCTTGAATGTGTGTGGAGACTGGAGACTTTGGTTTAAAATGGTTTAAATATGTAGGCAGGTTGGTGCATCCGTGTTCTTACCTACATCTTCCATTAGTATTCATTTTCTCTGCTCTGTGGACTGTGTTGGGTATCAAACTTCGAGAATATATAGCTAATCTTAAAATTAGCATCTGTTGCACCCCCACTTAGACTTTCCAGAGTCTTGCTGGAATGCAGACCTTTACCTCTAATCTTACATTGTTTTAGTCCCTTCCCTCAGTGTGGGAAAAGAAAATGGAAAAATGGAATAGTTTGAAAAAACAACAGCTTTATCACAAATGCTGACCTTTAATTACAAAACCTTTGAAGCTGGAGACCTTAGCTTTTACTTAAGTTGACATTTATAAATACCAAAATGTCCCTGTGAATTGCTTTTTGTTGAAGTCAATGTATTGTTGGGCGAGATAGGATCAGTCCATTTGTCAAATACTGTAACTGTTGGCTCAGGGGGCTGGCAGGGTGTGTGTAGAGGACAATGTATAGCTTGTCTGAACTGTCCATGTATGTAGAGGACAGACCTGTTAGCAGAGGGCCTCTCCTTTCAGTCACAGTAGCGATGGGAAGTCAAGATATAGATGGTACTCTACCCAGCTACTGTGTTTGTGCACCCAGGACAAGAAATCGATACAGCTGGTTTCAGAGACTGTTTTACAGTCAGGGCAGCTCTCAGCTTAAATGTTTGTCTGTTTTATTCAATGACACTTCTCTGCAAACTATTACCCACAGGGAGCGGAGAAGAAACGTGAAACAAATAAACTACCCGTCGACCCATCTCGGCATTGTTTGCACTTACAGATGGAAACTGGATAGTGTGGAAATTCTCTTTACACAGTGTCAAAGCAAAATCTATCACAGCTAAGATCCAAGCCATTATATTACAGCCTCAGAGGAAATATTACTTCTCCTGCTGCCTTGTTTTATCCCTGATCTTTCTGTCCACCCATCATCATAGGGATACGGAGGCATCTGTGGGGACATGCGGCTTCCATTGCCTCTCCCCTGATGAAAGAGGATTTCCCGTCTGATATGCAGTAAAGGTTATCTGGATCGCAGTCATGTTTCTGTATAACATGCACTGCCAAGCAAAAACAGGAAAACATTTTTCCCCCAAAACTCATTTCAGCTTTGCTTTTCATTATTACCACCACGAACATACTGCACTTATGTGACCATAATTCTCTTTTCAGTGAGCACAACACAACTCTGATGCCTTTTGGTCTGAAATGAAAACAAAATCTCTTGGTGATTCCAAGAAACCTTTAGGGTACTCTTTTAGCTTCCCCCTATGTAGCAAGTACAGTATAGAGGAACATTAGATGACAATAATTGGAAGCCCGCAGTGCAATGTTGCCTTCTCACAACAGAATACTTTCACAGATTTAAAATGGCGAGAGCGGAACGGGATAAATACAAATCTGAATAGGATAATGTTCCCCCTATAATCTAGTCTTCTATATTGCAAGACATCGATGTGCTTTTACACTTATGCAGATTATTATTTACAAATTTATTTTATGCTGTCTTTCAAGCTAAAGCTTTTGCGTCTGACAGTAGGCCTCATTTGACAATTCAGTGTAAAAAAAGAAAAGAAAGAAAGAAAGATGGTGCCTGAGGCTGAGTAGAGCAGACAAGCAACAGCTTCAGATCAGTCACCTGGATTCAAAAAGGACAGAAATAGCACTAAAAGCACCCACTCTCACTTTGTAACTGTTCCTTTGTTTCCCTGTCTCTCGCGTTAGGCTGCCTTCATGGCAGCCCGTACACCCTGTGTCTCATTTCCCATCACATTGCAGTCAGAGGTCACTTAAACTGTGAGGTGCTCAGACACAATTTGCAAAAATTCTAATCTCACATGTTCACAGTTCAATAAACCTAAGTTTTTTAAATAGGTTCAATTACAATATATGACTGAACTTGAAATTGGTGAAGCAAAGCATATTATTCTTCTTTTTCTTCCTTCCTTCTTTAGAATCAAATGTCTTTGAATAGAAGGTGTGAAGCCCTCTGAAACAAGCATGATGTTTTGGGCTTTGTATATAATATTTATATAAATTAAGTAAATCCACTTAATTGTTACAGTTTACAAAACAAAGGCTGGATGAGATGACATACAGCTTATGAGCCAAATGTAGCCCACATTAAATTATCTACCAGGTTTGTCAGCCCTGTTTTTTGGGGGGCCAACAGTTTTGCACGTCCATCTGGCTGGAGGTCTTCAACACTTTACATTTGTGAATAGGTATTGGTATCCATATTTCATATAGTATTTTTGGAATAAAATACATTTATAAATCGGAAATATTATAGACTTAAAGGTCTGGCCCGAGGTGGATGGAAATGTGTGACATTTTCCATTAAGATAGGTTAAAGTCAGCACCTCCAGATAAGAGACATGCAAAGTGGGATTTACATTAGTTTTATTTGTATATTGTTATATCTAGAGTACATTTACTAAATCTGCTGGAAGGTTGTGGGTTGATATAAACGAATAAGATAAAATCTGATTTAACTGGTAGAAAAATAAATTTGGATGAGGCCCTGATTTGGCCCATGGATGACTAGTTTCCTTAAGCTACTGTATAGCAACTTTGGAGATAATAGTGTCACTGGTTGCTAATTTGTCTTCTCTCCTCCTTTTTCTCATTAGTTTGTATGATGAAATATATGAATTGTCTGTAAATATGTCAACACCTCCTTCTTGACCACTTTTCTCTTCAAAGCAAGATCCTTTTCATGACAGAACACAGCAAACAAGTTTGTTAGAGAATAAGAGTGATTAAGGGCCATACCATTTTTAGCACATAAACCATCAAATCTGACGTCAGATAGATGGACTGTGAATAGGATTCTCACATAATTGCTCAGGTTAAGTTAAGGTCTGTATTTAGCAATCCCTTTTAAGCTTTCAAATTGCAGGTTTCTGAATGACTTGAAAACCGGTACAGAAATCTATGGACTCGCTGCCATTAGAGAGATAAATATTCTGTCTGTAGGTAAAACATCCAAGCATGAAAAGATTGAATGTAGACTGCTGTTAGCCAATTATGTTGTAGCCAAACTGCGTCACCGTGGACCAAGGTTAATTGAAGTTAAAAGTACAATAAAACCGAACACGATGCTCACTGTGATGGATTATCTATCTCAACTGAGTTTCTCTCAGATGATTTGCACACCATACTGCATGGTTTTTATTTAATCTGCTAATTAATAATGCTAAAACATGAAAAACCTTCTTTTAACACAAATTAATTGACACAGTCAAATATCTGGTGATAATATCTTTTTCAGTCTACTCCATACCTGCATCTGCTGAGACAGTGTTTGTCAGGTAAGGACGATTATGAGCTGCTGAGAGCTTGACGTTCTGCTAGTATTGCAGCCAAGGCAATCACTTGTTGTGACAGGGACAAGGAAGCTCCCTCTCCCTGCAGGAGGCTGATTGATTGGGCAGTCAGGAAGGGGGAAATGTCCTTCACAATGGGCAGGGAAGGACAGCAGGCCCGGGATACTCTCACTCTACTCCAAGAACTTTTTTTTGCTAAACTAATCCTCACTGTTGATATCAAAGAACTACAGCTGGAAATTAGCTCTACTGGAAAGGCTTCTGTCAAACGAGATGGTCCAGATTCGTAAAGTAGTGCCTCCTGCTTTGACTGAGCTTTTCTCATACTCATCCAAAACTGCCAAAAAAGCAAGGCCTTAGCATCACAGTGGGTTTCTGCAAATTCAAACAGAGCGGAAGCTGCAGTGCAAGTATTGGACGCACCCTGCACCATGGGGTGGATCAGCAAGATTCGGTTAGTCCATATCTCTTAACTGTTTTATAATTGATCACCCACTGGTTTAGCAACATGCCCCGCCCGCTTTGTAGGTTCCACTACTGCCCTTAAAAAAAAAACAATTCCAAAAGCAAACCTTACATGAAATTAGCAAGAATAGTGTAATTTCATATGACCTCTGTGGTCATTTGCATTTAAACCTTTACTTTACAAATGACATTGCAGACTGGATGGAATAAAATGTATAAATGATTTTCAATGTATATTTGAAGTTGGGACCACACTTCTGTCCTCATTACCGCTGTAATGAGTGAAACATTCAAAATCCTGTCTAAGTTACTAACCTGAACAGAACAAATTCCCACACCAGCTCTCAATGAAAATAATCTTAAATATAGAATTTCTGTAACACATTTTTGTACTTTTTACAATAATCATTTTTCCTAAACGTGTTTAATTCTGTAATTCTTTCAGGTTATTGTCTTATTTGATTTTATTATGCAGTGTGTTATTTCTCTAAGCCTAGTCATAAGATTAATTATTTTGTCACTTTTCTGAAGGTTGCAAGAAAGAATTTAATATCTACTTTGCTGTTGTGTGTATCTCCAAACATAATGCCCAAAAAACCTTCTTTTATCACATCTAAGATCTAAATAATAAGCAACACGCGCAGATGCAGCAGTGCCTCTCTGACGGGAAATTTTAACACCCTCTTTACATTAATCCATTCCGGTGAGGACCTTGTTAAATATTTGTACTGTGCCAAGTCATACAGACCCATGGCACTGTAGCCATTACCAATGAGGAAGGCTCCGCTTTTAAATGTTAATTGCTGTTCCTCACTTTCTCATTACACTCATTCTAAATGATGTGCTGTGAGCTCCATTCAAAGTGTCCCCATTTATTCTCAGAATGGTTTTAAAGATCCACACAGTTACACTATTTGCAGTCACAAATGTACCAGGATGTCAAAAGGAATTGTTTCTGCATTATTCTGTGTGTAATTCACTTCAGTTTTATTTTTATACCGCCAAATCATAACAGAAGTTATCTCACGGCACTTGATTATAGAGCAGGTCTAGACCATACTCTATAATATTATTTACAGAGACCCAACAATGTAATGAGGATGGGATATATATGAAAAAACATGTCAGTCATGTCTTTATTCCGCTCAGTAGAATGCTTTAATGGAGTCAGGAATGGCCACATGCATTGATGTGAGTGTGATATGATCTTGTTGGGTTTCTGCAAAGAAGCTGCCCGTCCTGTCACTCAGCGTGTGCCGAATTCAATGAACGATATCATTAAGATAAATGTACATGTCATTTTACCACAGAGTAAAATTAATCATCTTTCAGTATTACAGGTGAGCTTACAACATTCAATATATATATGAAATGTGTACATTTATATGGAAATTTGATACAAAATAGAATGAAAAAAAGTTCAAAGTCAAAAGGCAACACTTTACAATATAAAGATGATAGAAGAGATGGTTGTGGTGTGTAGCACCATGTAACCGTGACTATGTTTAGTTTGCATCAGGCTCCGGACTTTTGTCACTTTTGTCTAAATCTCAAGCTGACCAACAGGGCAAATATCCCCAAAACAGAAAAGACAGCTTCACATGGAACAATTGATACAAAATGCACAATCCAAATAAGCAATGTTGTTCAAATGGATATTAAACGCTTTTAATATGGACAAAAAACATGCCATACCCTTCTGAGTTATTTGTTTTTCCAGGTGTCGGTTTGTGAATGTGCTCCACCAGTCAGTTTCCATCCTTTTGCTGTGGAGCTGATGTTGCAGTATGACCTCTGTCCTGACTCTGTCAGTGTTTTCTTTAATGATAAGTGCCCTCACCATTTCCTCCAACGTCCAGTTACATAAACACAAAACAACTGTACATCACTACCAAAACCGGTTTTGTGGCCACTTTGCATGACATCTCAACATGTAAATAAATACAAAGTCAAACAGGTACATTACAGCTTGAATGGGATTTACATAATTTATGCAAAATGGGATAAATAATGGAACATTAGGAAAAAGGGAATAACTTTTGTTATGTTTTGTTCATGTGTGGACTACGGCAGGACATTTATTTAGATTTCAAATTTAATTGCAGTAATCTAGTCACTATAGGAAGACAAAGGATTATACAATGAGAATGCAGCTATGGCTTGGTTTGCCACATAGTCCACGTGACTAATGAAACTGTGTGCAAGTATATGTATTTAATAGTGGCTACTCATACTGACCTCATGAATAAGCATTATTGAAATGTTTAAAATGGCTGTTATGTAACTTGTGGATAGTCAGACCAGGGAAGATATGTGTGCATATTCATCAGGGGGTTGCCTTGGGTCAAAGTCTTTGCAGACAGGAAGATTAGTGTGCCAGTCACCAGGGACTGAGGCCGTGCACCCTCATCATCCAACATGGATGTTACTCCATGTACTGTAACAACAACTGGAAGAAAGGTCATAACAACCTGAGCTTCATTTTAAGACGCCGTTCGCGCTGATGCTTCGGCTTTCACTCTCTGCTTCACTTGACTGGTAGTGTTGCACTTTGTCTATCTAGTTCCTGGAAATCTGCAGTTGACAAGGGCTTTCAAAAGGACATTGAAGCTTTTGTATTATGAGAGTAGAGTAGAACTGGAGAAGAGGAGGAGTTTTCAACAGGGCCGGCTTGCTAAGGAGGGGCTGCCTGCTTGTCTGCCACTTACCAGTTTGCATCATCTCCAAGCGTCTCTGAATGAGCTAGCTGAAGATCCCTTGCCTGAGGGAAATCACCAAAGTCAGCAGCACAGAAACTGTCATACACTGACACCTCCTGTGATCTTTGAGATATGGCATGGAGACAGCTTTGATTGGACATACTGCCTACCAGGTAGTACAGTGAAACCTTCATCGCATGCACTTGCTTTGTATCAGGGTGTGAATGCAAGGTAAGAATAATGAGATTCATTACAGGAATCCTCCCACTTCTCACTTCATGTCTTGACCATGTCAGTGTGCCCCTTTTAAATCTTTAATAAGTAATTAACCTGACTGAAATGCTAGAGTTGAAATGGCAAACCTGCAGCATCTTGCTTGATGCCTTGTTGCCTTGGAAACATTGGATTGGAAGCACCAAGCAGTGGAAAAAGATAATGGTGGAAGGGGCATCAACTCAGTGAGGAGAGAAAAAAAAAAAGTTAATTGGTTTTGAGATTCAACCATAACTGACCAACAGCAGCTTTTGTAAACACAGGATGGGAGTGGAAATATTGAAAAAAGATTTATAATCTGAACTCACCGGAAATAAGGATTGGTTCATGCCATGGACAGGAATATGCTGCCTTAGCCTGTGAAGGCTATTTGGAGCGGGAGCTTAAGCTTGACACAATGTGCCTATACAATGGGTGGATCTGAGGTCTTGGGGATCTGCGGAGGGAAGCGCGGCTATAACAGAAATCCCCACTACAAAGAGGAGAGTTGAAAAGGCAGTTATTTAACCAGATGCCCCACTCAGCAGAGAGAGGATTAAAATGCACTACTGCTTATCTGACATAAAGACTTTGGCTTTAAAACTGCAGGTTCCCTCAAAAAACATGGTGTGAAGGTCAGCCTTTTATTAGATGCCTTTTGTGTGCTAATGAGAATGCACAGGGACTTATGTGTCATTCCTCTGTTCTTCCACTCACTTCAAGCTTTAATGTAGAAAAGAAAGAATTACAAGGCTACGAACAAGTGCTTTTTTGTTTTCAACCATTTTGTGGCATAAAGTGGATTCTGATTGCAAAGCAAACACTTTAAAAGCCTAGGTAGCTGTCCAAGTTTCAAGTGAACAGTTCAAAGTGTGATATATCGATGGTGCGTTCAAGTCTTCAGTTCAGATACTGTACACAGTTAAAAAGAAAAAAAAATCAAAGAATGTTTTTCAGTAAAAACTACACTTGTTTTATTTTTTCTTTACCGCTTTCTCAGAAAAGTTTGATCATTTCATGTGATTGTATAAAAGCTAGAACTTGAGGTGTCTTCTACATAATACTGCCATGAATTTATTTTGACAATTTTTACACAGACCAGTGACTTAGCTCACAACAGTTGTTATTTCCACAATACAGCAATAGATCCGTGCTGTAACATTGATTTTTCACCGGCTACATGTGTGTCCTAGTTGTACCAAATGCACTGAAGAATGCCACACATGCTGCTCATTTAATCCGAACAACATACAGTATGTTAACACTTCTTCATCACAGTGGATCTAAAGATCACAATCAGGTGTTGAATGAAATGAGTTGGGCAGCAGCCGGGAGGGCAGAGAGACTGATTGCACAACCCTCTCTCCTAAAAATTGTGTTTATATACTATTAATGCGGAGCAACAAATACGTGTGTGAGAAACGTAATGCCGCTTGGATTTTGAATCAACTGTTTTGATGACCGTATCTGCAAGGATCCTTTAGAGCAAGGAAACTGAACCGCAAATGCACCAGTGAATCCTGTCTGTGCTGCTGTTTGTCCACGGAGAGCTTCCCAGTACAACAAGACAATGTAGATGTAAAGCAGCATGATTCGGGCCTAGAGTAAAATATGTTCTCCTTAATTTTCACTGGCTGGATATATACAGAATTTTCTTTGGAGCATTTCAAAGGCCCTGTAGCATCTGTCGCTCCTCTCCTCTCTTTATTTGACATGGCATAGCCATTATTGAACCTGGTGACACTGGGAACAATGCAATATAAAACCTGAAGCAGCCTTCTGCCATCGTAGCCCCAAGCCCTCATGTCATTTTAGGAAGCGAGCTCTTGATCTTGTGGTTCCATGACTGTCAGCCATCTCACTCATCACCTGCATTAGATATGATGCTATTATGTTTTAGCCACAACACAGAATCTGGAGTGGCTGAGTAAATGGCACTTAAATCAGTGACTCTTACCATCTTATCACAACCACATATTAAACAACAGCGAGTTTTGCCTTTTGTCAAAATGTAAATGTAGTGTTTGAAGTTAGTTTTTCAGAGTAACTTTAAATGGGTTTTTATGTATTGAAGCTTTATGTTGTGGCCTTGATTGTTAAAAACAGATTTAAGTAGTTGGGATGTTTCAAAAATGAGCCAAATGTGAATGTAGAATACCTGAATACATATGTAGTTGCACTTTTAGAATAAAAATCTATGAATCTATTTTAGATTAAAATAGATTTAATCCGCAAAGTATGTTGGATCTTTTGTTTGCACTTGATGGTGATGGACAAGTGAGTGTTTAAATTTACATATATTATTAAGAGACAGAGTTTATTTCTTTTTAGCAACATATTAAATTTGACAAGAAATGTGTCTGTTTCAGTCTTAATGGAGTCTTTTGCACTTTTCTCAGCTCCTCAGCACATTTCAAAGCCATCAGGTCCTTGGCGTGACATTAGTATTCTGCTCACATGCGCAATAGCCTGTAAGCAATGGACATTGAATTAGGGGAGAGGTTTATGCTGAAGGTATGGCCACAGAACACATTAATCTTTTATTTTCTGTCGATAATGTGACAGAACTAACGATGAGGGGAAGATTAAGCAACGGTGAACACAACATGCTGTACAGTATATAACGGCTGACAAGGCCACAAAACTGTGTTGGTGCAGGTTACTATTATTTACAGACAATTGAAAAACATTTTTGCGATACATGCTGTATTCTGTTGCAGTGCTTATGAAAGCTGGATCAAATGTGGAAACAATATATTTTTTGCAGCCTTTACTTGTATTCTGTTTTTGAGGTGCACAGTATTCACAAATCATTGTGCCCTGCCTTACTCTCGCAGTGGATGTTTCACATGACAATAAAGAAACTCAAGCAATAAACACCATTCAATTATGTTTGGTGACACATATCTGTGGCGTGCATATACTCTTTAAGGGGCATGGGTGAAAAGCCCATGGTTGGGGTCGTTTGGCCCATTCAGCTTCCCTTCTGCTGTGACATTAGGGTAAAAATTATGCATGGTGTGCCATGAGGTCACCGGCATATGCTAGCTGAATTAAAGTTTTAAAATACGGCACTTTGGCACACACAGCTCAAAGGGCAGGTGCACTCACCTTCATGCCAGTGATGGCATAATTCTTTGATTTAAAATCAGCATAGTCTTGGCGCAAGACACCCTTTTGTTCAAGCATAAGTGTGAGCCCTTGATCATAATCAGAGTCCAGCAGAACGTTCTTGCAGAGGGCTGTGCTGAGTGGAAATCTACTTAACGTGTTCTTGCTTGCTACTAAATAGCAGATTAGCCCTGGAGGCTATAGCCTGCAGCTGGTTTAAAGAATTGGAACAAGTTGTTGACATGAACCTTTCTTCCCCTTTCTGTCTTATTTTTGGTCCAATCTGAATGACCAGAAAGAATGATTTTACACAAAAGATCAGCAAAACTCAAGTTAACGGAGGATAAAGAGGCAAAGGTGGATGAGGCTTAAGGAAACTGAGTTTTATATCAAAACAAGGTTCAATTTAGGAGCCCATGTTGATTTTGACAGATTCATACTAATGATTAAGATCTACAAAATGTTTAATGTTTAAGTCAGAAAAGCTTTCTGATTCTTAAAGGAATTGTTTACATTTAGTGAAAATTGTCTTTTTTGCTTTCTTGCTGAGAGATGAGAAGATTGATGCTGCTGTCCGTACGGTAAACATAAAGCTACAGTCTCTTAGCTTAGCTTAGCATAAAGACTGAAAACAAGGGGAAACAGCTAGCCTGGCTCTGTTCAAATGTAACAAAATCCACCTACCAGCACCTCTAAATTTCTGAATCTGAATTTGTACACTAACACAAGCATTAAAAAGACATGTGGTGTTTCAGGGGATTCCAAGGTCAGCCAGTCTATTTCTTGAAAGTCACTGTGCCTGGTCAAGAAATAGTCCCGCATACATCCCCTCGTAAACCCCACAGCGTGGCAGAATGCCTATTTTGCTAGATGTGGAGCTATTGCTTTTAAATAGCTCTCAATCACCATTTACAATCAAGCTTCTACTCATACAAAAGCCACTTGACGACGTTCAAGATAACAGGCTAAAGCCGCCGTATTCCAGTGTTAGTTCTATGTTATTAGTAATCAGAAAAGAGGCTTGTAATGTCATTGCTGTTGAGGATAATGGCAGTGATGTGTTTGAGAGGGTCAAACCCAGCCTTGTGTTGCCCTAAAAACCTAATTGAGATTCATTAGGTTGTGTTTGCTGCCTGCTGTCAATGTCAGCCTCAGGGCAAGTCACTTATTTAGAAACATGTGTACAGTAGGTGGTGTATGCTTTGTTGGTGATATCCCTTGGATTACTGCAGAGTGAGCCTTGAGGCATTGGGACAGTCTCTCCAAACATTGTTGGGATAAGTGTTTAAAAATGACGAGACTCACTGCGACATCTGACACAGGGTTCAATTTATTCTTTGTGGGTTTAATTTCTTTGTTTGTTTGCAGCCTAATTTTTCATGTGCCACTTTTCTGATAGATCTTCCTTCATGTAGTCCTTTTTCCTTGAAATGTGCTGCCTAAAAATGAGAGCTCCAGAGTCTTGCAATGTGTCATATGAGAGCACAAAGCACATGGGGGAGTATTAGAGGCCCTCTGAGGTTGGAGAGAAAATTGGCCATTTGTCTGTCACATTCGGCCCATTCTCCCATTACCTGTACAGACCCATTACAAGCTACAACCGTAATAACTCCTCATGATCTATGACTGTGATGTGCAACCAGTGAGACACGTGAACCATGTGCAGGAGTTAGGTTTATGCTTATGTATATAGTCCTGATGTGGGTTTTAAAGCTTTGTTGATTTTCTTTTTAAAAGTGCCATTTGTAGAGGGTTTTCCTGCATGATTCCCAAATTATTTAAATTCTTAATGCAAGTGTTTTCAACTATATTGTAGTTTTACCTCCTGAGATTCTAACACCAATGACATATTCAAAACCCCAGAACTCATTGCTTCTGCTCAACAGTTCCATCCCCACAGAAGGGGAGCTCATGCAGAAAGGATTTGCCCCATCCAAGTATTGTACCTGCTGTAAATGATAGATTTAGAGAGAGGCTGGAAAACGGCAAGAAAATAATAATCTCTTTGACGTAAGACATGACAAGTGAATAGACATAAAAAAGCACACAGAAAATTGGATTTTCAAGAGTGCCTTGTCTCACAAAAAATGACCAGTCAGAGGGTGTTAGTGAGGCAGACTGGCTTTCATTAGCCTAGTCATTTGGCATCACTGAACCATGAAGATGGTTAAGTGATATTATGTTAACCTCCTGTTTTACATCTAAAGTTGAGATTAAATGTAATTAGGTGGCTTTTGTACTTCCCACATAGTCTTCTGGGCAATTGATGACTGACTGAAGTCATTTACTGACTGTCTGTGCTATTGTTCTGATGTCATCCCTGCCGTCCATAGACATCAGCTAGTTTGCTAAGGCTTTGACTTTCACTGTGGCCACATCAAAAGGGAATTCGTGTGTCCCGTTTAGCAATTTATTGTATCTCTGCCCTATTTATAGCCCATGGTTGGCTGAAAAGATGTGATGAATGTTGAATTTCTCTATACTGGGGAAAATCCTAAAAGAAAAAAAAATGTACAGAGAAAAGTGGAGCAAAAACATTGAAGTGTTGTACCTTATGTATGGGTATGTTTGACCTTTAAAATATAAATGATGGTGGCCTTTTTGCTAGAAATATTTACTGTGGCAGCAGATATTTTTAAGTACATATTACTGCAAAGCAGTTTTGTCATAAATCTCAGAAAGGTTTCATGTTATGGACATATTTGGACAGCTGCTTATTTGTAGTTAATGGCTAAATACTCACTAGGCTGAAAGACATAAATGGATTCAGTAACATTTTAGTTGAATTGTCTGATAAAGTTGTTTTACAAATATACTTCATCCCTACAGTACTACAGGAGAAGACATACGGTAGGTTAAGAGTTTAACTCTGGAGATACACACGTTTGAAGATTATTTGAAGACTACAAATCATGCAGCATAATTAGGGGATTTTCTTGGCAGTCCTTTTTGTGTCTAAAACGTATAATAATCAGGACAAACAACAGGTCACACACACGCAACATGCAGGGAGAGTTACAGTACCTAACTGTGTTTATTGTAAGACAAGTAAAATAAATAAGTTGGTTGGCATTTGTGCAATTCCCAAATTAAATATTAATGCTATAAAGCTATACTACACAATATAACAGAGGCGTTCTGGTCTTAAACCACAGGTGTCAACAATTATTCAATTGTTTTATTAAAAGTATAATTGCATATCAGTTTGAAAAATAGAGTCCTTGCTCCCATGAGAAAATATCACTGCATTTTAGGAACATAACATAGGGATCCACCACTGAATAGAAGACTAGAAATCTTGCATTTGGTCAAGGGCCCTTTGTTGTCTGGACATAGCAGTGGTCACATTTTCTAAGGTTGTAATTGGCTCATGTTCAAGTGTCTTTCTGGTTTGTTAGTTTTAGATCATGTTTCTTTGTAGCCTCAAATTATTGTAAGACATTTCAGTCTCAGTTAATGTTCATCTCCTTCCACCAAGGCTTTTCTTTGTTTTGTTTTGTTCTCATCCTGAAACACAGCAACATTTTTATCCATGCTAGTGGCATGAGTCTAGGTAACATCGCTCTGTCGGTCGGTCCACCAATTTGGTCCAGATGGAAATATCTCATCAATTTGGTACAGGCATTCATGTTCACGATGATTTATAATAACTTTGGTGGTCCCTTAACTTTTCCTCTAGCGCCACCATCATGTAATTATTTTTATTTGTCCCACAGTTTGGTTCAAAACTAATTACATTCCAATCAGCCTCAGCTCTACTTCTAATTAGCAAATGTTAGCATGCTAACATGCTAAACTAGGATGGTGAACATTACACATTTATGTCAGAATGTTAGAATTCATTTTGAGCATGGTGGCATGCTGACGTTAGCATGTGGCTCGAAGCACCACAGTACAGCCTCACATTGCTGCTAGCATGGCTGCAGACTGTTAATGTTTTAAACTGGCCTTTAGTTGGTCCATGTTCTTGAACGTGACCTCAGAGTAGACACAGTTTGTAGGAACAGAGTATAGATAGCATTTCAGTGGCTGCAGGCTAATCTCTCCGCCAATGTTTCTGCCCTGCTGGAGGATGATGATGATGATGATAAGAGTTGCTTTGGGGCTAGAGAGGCAGATGGGCCCTCATCCTCCCTCCCGCCTGCCCGCCACTGGTCTGACCTCCACGTCCCTTGAAAGCATGATACCTGTGAATACCCTGATTATGGCCGGGCCAGACTGCACTGGCCCAGGACCCCTCACTGTGCAGGTGAGTGTTGAGGCAGTAGAGTGAACATGATTGACTCTCACTGCAAACCCTGTCAGAGAGCTGCATGCCAACAGGGAAAGACAGAGCGATAGAGAGAATGGGATATGAGGGGTAAAAGAGAGCATATCCAGGCCCCCCCCCCCACGCATTCTCTGGCTAATTAAGTGTTATTATCCTGCACAACAGGAGGTACCTGAGAAATAATTGGCCACAGCGACAGCTAAATGTTCCAATCTGGAGGTGAAGCCAAAAGCACTGTAAAAGGTCACATGCCTTTTTGCATCTCAGACCCACCATTAATCCATGGGCAAAATACTTCCTAGATGAAAAATGTTCCCCTTCCTTTGATTTAAAGCCAATCTTGTTTGGGTGAAAAAATTTGTTTTTTTGTATGTGATTTCTGACCTGTCAGTCAAAGAGACAATCCACTTTAATTTTGGCGTTTATATCCACTTACCTTAAGGAGTCTCTTTTGTAGTGCTAATGCTAAATTGAAAAAATATATTTGAGGAGATATATACTATAGAAATAATCTACCAAATTATAAAATACATATCCTGTTAATGTCCACACATTCTTTGCTGCAGCAGGGATAGCAAACAGCGTGCAGGACTCAATTTAACACATTTAGAAGGGAGGAGGAACTAATCAGTGAAATCAGATGCTGCGTTAAGTAGCTGTATATTTGGTGTTATAGGCAAGACTTCCTGAATTCTTCTTTCATTTATGCATAATAAAAAAAGTCAAAAATGATTAGTTTCATTTCAGTCTATTTCACTAGTATTTGAGTTAGATTTGAATTAGTTTAGCTTTAGTTTTGAAGAAAGGCTAAATTAAGAGTAATACACCTCTGGATTACAAAACCTCTGACCTGTACACATGGCTCAATTTATAAGCCTTTAGCTCTTTATTTAATTTAGTTTTCAGGCTTGAAGGGCTCCTTACATTCCAGCAGTGTGGCAAAACTATTCCTATAACTATATTTATTAAAAAAAATAATTGAATCTAGTGAATATTAAAAAATAACAGGAAAAGATAGAATGTTAAGAGAGACCATCTTGAGTTTGTAAGATTGCGCCCAGAATAAACAGCATTGGTCATTTGATGAAACTGCTTAAAATGACCAATGTGTTTGAAGCCAGAAGTGGTGCAGCTTTCAGACAGTCTGTGTGACAGCTCGGCCTCTCACTGATCTCAAAACATACCATGGACTCCTGTTCTATCTGTTATTTCTTCTAGAGTGCTATCCTTTTCTCCATATATTCAGGAATTTGAGTCCTAAAGCCTCGGGGTAAGTGCAAATTCTCTGTTCAAGTCGAAACATTTCCAACTCCTACTGACATGTCTTAGCCCCAGCTCGCATCTCTGCTCTGCTTATGTGATCAAGGTGCCTCTAAAATTCACTTCGCGTTCTGTCTGAAGACACATTTTCAGTGCAGTGAAAAGTCAGACTGAACAAAGACTTGAGCAATTAAACTTGTCCGTTTGAATCATCCACTGTTCTGTGTTTTTTAATCCAGGATTCCTGGAAAAACTCCATTTCTCTATATTGCAATATTTAATGGAAAATTTCACAATAACAAAATGACGAGTTGAAAGAGTCAGTAGATGTTCTGTGATGATGACGTGTCAGGAGTGTTGAAGGTTCTTTCTATTGATGCCTCAAGGTAGGGTATTTTTTAGCCACCCATTCTTCCTTACCATGTGCTTTTTGTGAATGCTTTTATCTGAAATCAAACTTTTAACTTTGGCAACTAGCCCACCCTTGCATTTAAGATAGCCCTTATTCAGTTACTCACTGAGCCACACAGACACATTTTCATATCAAAAATACAGGAGTCTACCGGTAAACTGGATTTTCCAAAGAAATAGCCCAAGTGTGAGAGCTGTGAGGCAAACTCTTTGATGCTGTAGCTCGATAAATTTAAGGTTGGTTGGTGGTCTGCCATGGTTTTGTAGACGTTTACATAGCATCACTGTCACAGGGGAGCTTTAAGCACTACCGAATCAATATTTCTAATATTTTACCCAAACTCTGAGTAAGCAATAATATATGGCAAGTCTCAAACTACAGTAGAGACAGATTCAGTTTGCAGTATAATATTTAACAATAATACATGCTGTTTGCTATTCATTGCTTTTTCTTGCACTGATGAACAGTCTTTGTAATCCAAGATTTCCTCCAATGTTTCATCATTTCTCTGTTCTGAATTTAAAAGTTGTGTTTTCCTGGTGCCAGCTGAAGGAGTCGCCTTCGCTTGGTGCTGAATTTGTTTTCTGGCTGGTTAACCAACATTTATATGGATTATGGAAACATTTATACCAGAGTTATTTATTTGTTGTATGGCCTTACTCAGTAGTCACAAGTGTCAGGCTTGCTCATCCATCCCTATAGTCCATTATCCACGCCAGACTGGCAGTGCCCAGCCACGATCCACCCCCACCCAGACTAGATGTCTGCATTCAAAAGCTGGCTTATAGTCCGCAAAGGAAAGCCTTACTATGGTTGACTGAAGACCTACAACTGTTATTAAGCAGTTATTTTCCCTAAGTTGTAATTAAAACAGTCACAGAACTTTTTTTGGTATTCATATTGACTTGTCATAGCTGGAAAACCACAAGTATTACTAATAACATTAATGATTGCTCTGTTCTATTCAAATGTCTCAGTTCAGTTGTCACTCATTTTATTTACACCTGTGTTCTTCTGTGTTTTTCCTGCTGAGACATCAAAATGTCTTTCATGTAAAAGGCCTATTAGTGAAAAACATGGCTGAAAACCCCCCCATTATGAACCAATTGAAAAATTGTATTTTGTAAACAGCTAAATTTCACAAGTGATGACTGATCTGCCAACATGCCAACAAATATGGATTTGTTAATTGGGTAATAGGGTTCTAATAACCAAATAATTAGCAACAATTTGTCAAAGAGTATCTGGAGAAAAACACACCCCCAGTTTGCCATCACCTTAAAGTGATACTGCCTCTAAAGTGAGTAAAATATGCTGTATGTATACAGTAAAAACAAAATGATACACAGTGAAGTGAAAATGTTCCCTAATGAGGAAATAAGTCCCTGTGAGATTGTAGAGTGAGACTCTTTGTTCCTGCTGTGAGCAAGTGTAACATGAATTAATCAGCAACTAGTAGCACAGTGTGTTGTTATTTCACAGAGTGCTTTGATGAACTGAAGGAGCCAGGGCAATACTTTTAATACAAAGGATTATTGCTTTCTTTATCTTTGCGCCACAGAACAAAATAAGAATCGACATGCATTCATAAACTGACGGAACGACATGAGGTGTTGTCAGATAACTGAACATCATGCTGTGAATAGCCAAATTTTGTTATGAACAACTGACCTGAGGTAGGGTATTAGTCGGAGAAACAATAAACAGTACCCGTCTCCAGAGTTTGCACAGAGCAGATGGCTGATGTGAGGGCTTACCAAATAGTGTAAAATTTGATCTGTCTTTATTTGCAATTGCACAAATTCTATTATTGGGTGACCGTTTTGCAATATTTCTGCTTTTCACCCCCGATTGCCCCTGCTATAATTGCCCCCCCCCCCTTCACCACACCGAGCCTCTTTGTCAGCCAATCATTCACCTGATGCTAATGACCAGATGCCTGCTCTACTGCCCCTCAGATATCATGCCTGAAGACTGATGTATTGACCGGGTGAGATTGATCAGGGCAAGGATGATACAGCAACATTACATGATTTATTCAGGTTCTAATATCTTGCGTCAGTGCTGCCCTCTGGGACTTGGCTGTCTAGGCCCTGCGTACTTTCATCATCCATCCAAGTATCAGGCCCTCTTTACAGACTTCAGTTTCTCCTGAAGCAAGAGGCAGTGACAGTCTCTACTTAGTAGTGAGACAAATCCCAACACAGTTAGAAAACTGGTGCTTTTTAAATTTATTATGATGTCAATGGAATACTGTTGTTCCTTTCTGTCTGACTTTACTAAACAGCCACATCATTTGCATTCTGTAGATGTAAAAATGTAAAGCAGTCGAAGAAGCGGTTGTCCATTTCTCAAACAGAAGACTAAACCTAAACGAGACAATCTTGCCTCTCAAAACAACATTAGTATTCATCAGTTGGAAAAACTGATTTGTGATGCATTAGACATACTCACGACATGCGCATGCTGTACATAGAGCACTTATGGCATTTGTCTCACAAACCTCAAATCACCAACTGTCTCCCAGTGGCAAGCAGAGAATTTGTTCATACTTCAGCGGGGCAGTGAAGCAGGCTGTTCTGCTCAGCTGACAGTAAAGTGTTTCAGGTTTGCATTCAAAGATGACCAAATGATGCCACAGGCTCAATTTAGTGAGCAGCTGACACAAGTATACACGTTTTAGCCTGTGACCTTCATCAGTGTACCAGGATACACCTTTTATTCCCACCTCTAAATCACTATATACACATTACAATTGACAATATTTATGGATTACAGTTACATTGACACTACAGTTATGTCAAAGGTTGAAATAATAAAATGATACTACTATAATAAAATAGACAATATAACAATATAGACTCCTTTCTAGAGCCTTCCATATTTTAAAGGGCCACTCCAGTTTTTACACAAAGTTCTGTTTACTTGTCAGAGGAGTACTACTGAAAACAGTTGTATAACCTTTAGCTGGGGGAGCTTTTTAAAATTTAGAACCCCTGATGAAGTCATCAGGGTTATCTCAGCTTGGGCTTTTAGAGAACGTTGTTTTGTTACAAGCAAGATGTGTGGAGTTTGAAAGATGGGGGTGTTTACTAGGCAGGGACAGGCTAAGCAAAGATTAGTTGCATTATGGGAAATGCAGGCCCCAGCGTTTTCTCAAGTTTGCCCCATGCTAGACACTAAAAGTCAGGATTTCTCAGTATCAAATTCAGCTTCAATTTTTACTCTCTGTAATCTGTCTCTTGTTAGTCTAACCAACCTTCAGTGCAATACTCAAACACTGCAGTGCATTTATCTTCATATACCACACAACTGTGTACGTTTCCTTTATACGACAAGCACACGAAGAGTATAACAAATGACCAAAATTAATATCCCAAATAAATGTGTGTACATTGACAAACTTGTATGAAACATCGAAATTTAGACAAAAAAATACAACATGAAAAGGGTAGATTTCATTTTAAGACCTTCCTGAATTCACCTCATAGGCCACCATGGACCTTAAATACACAATAGGCCTACAACTGTATGCTTACTACATTGGACTGTCATGGGTGTGTGCGAAGTAGTGGCAGCATTGAAAGCACCCAAGAGGAGACAACGCCGTCAGCCAGGAGCAGTTCAACGATTTATTAGTGGTAATGACCTTACATGCAGGTACTGCAGGAAGACAGGCAACTGGTAAGTCCAAGTCCACAGAGAAAAACACGGAAACTGAACAGTGACAAAATCAGGAGTACAAACAGAATGAAACAACAAAGGAAAGGAACCGGTACATATTGAATATGGTCTAACGAGGGAGTCATGGGCAGGTGAACACAGGTGAATCAAATCAATGACACACGAAGGCAGGAACTGAACAGACAGGAAGGATTTCAAAATAAAACAGGAAAAACACACAACCCACGGGATGTAACGTGGACAAGATGAAGATTTTTAAAAAAGGAACAAGATTAAAGTCTTTCATCTCTCAAGTTTAAGCGGTGATATGTCAACATAAATTTTTTTTTACTTAATTATTTTAGCGGCACTCATTAATGAACAGAAAAAAATGACTGTAAATCATAGAAGTGTAGGTTATTCTGCTGCTGCTGGCCAGATGTTAAAACACACACCCTTCAAATAGAATAAAATTATCTCTATTATATTTTTATGATATTGTCTATTACCAAGGATCATCTCAGTACCTGCATCTATGATAGCCACTCCTTTGCTCTCTAAGACTTTTTTTTAATTTTCACGGTCTTCTGAACATTTTTTCCCAACAGTAGTTATTTATGCCATTGTTTATAAAATGTCACAGCCCTAATGAACGAGAAGTCTCCCTGTGGCTAGTGGAGAATTTGTTCAGGCTTCAGCGGGCCAGTGGTGCAGACTGTTCGACACAGCTGGCAGGGGAGTGCGCCCTGTTGTTCTGGGGGGCTTGAGGGCAGGTGAGCTTCTGTCAAACTAGAGGATGGGTTGGGCCCATGATGCGTGTGGCATGTTGTTGATGCAGCTGATGGGGAGGGGAAGAGGGTCAGCAGTACCTCCCAGGCTTCCCATCCCGTCTCCCCATCCCATCTGTCCTGCACTGACAGGCTGTGAACAGAATAACAAGTCAGCATCTGTCCAGTAATGAGATCCCCCACTCAGCATCAAGATATCAAATGCTAACAGGTAGTTGATGATAATAGTATAGCCTCATCAGCTCAGTCACTATAATCACATGCTCCTCTGCAAAGTACTCTAACCAATAATTACTAGATAGTTGCTCATTACATTTCTTGCAAGCAAAAGGAGTGAATGACTAAGCTAGTATGTTTTTGAATATGCCAAAAATGCAAAGACAGCAAAGATCTGTACAGGTCAGCTTCCCATTGCATTCTGTCACTACATTGCAATTATTTTAAGACAGCTATTCTTTTGAGAAACCTCAACTCTTGTCCATTCTAATTTCTGTCCATTAAGTACAGAGGGAGAAGAGTACAGAGAGGATGTGGCTGGCCTAGCTTAGCGCAAAGGTCAGAAGCAGGAGCACACGAAACACACAAGATATAATGTGTTAATTAGTAAGCTCTAGAGGTGCTAGTTGGCTTCTTTCAGTTTGTACCATTGACTGTGTATAAAGATGGATGACATGACAGCTCCCCATAAGTGAAGCCAAAACATCTCAATTGCCTCCTGATGGCTGGCTGCATTGTAGGTCATAATCTCCGCCCCCTCCATGTTAGCGGCTGGGACATGGGCGTCGTGGATAGACACTAGCATTTTCATGCCCCACGGGCCGCCAAACATTTTCATCTAAAATTATGTAAAAACAATACAGAAAAGTCAATTTAAAGCAACTTAAAACACTTGAAAATACATTAACATAATGAAAATATATTTTTAGAATTGTAATGTGGAAACATATGGTCCATATATTCTCTCACAGTCTCTTGGTTCGGAATCGGGATGTTTGCGGAACTGTAACGTTGCTTTGAAGAAGGCAAAGTATATCCGATATTTGAATAAAACTATGTGTCCACTGGGGGCCACTTACATGGAGTATTTGGTGGCCACAAACGTAACTTTTTGTGGCCACTGACCATAGGGCCATGGTTAATGATGAACACTAAAATTACACGTCAAATACATTTTTCCCAGAGATGGTTTCCGTCATTTTAGGTAGTTCTTATCACACTGATGTTGTTCAAGTGTTGACAAGTGAGTGTGCTTGCGATTGGTTCATGCAGGTGTATAGGTGGGATTTGGACACCCCGGCATCACCGCAGATCACTACTGCACAGACTGTGGCTCCACGTGACATCACCAGCGCAAGATGGCAGCTCCCTTATCCGGGATATTTTTTGTTTCATTTTTGTACAGTAGGAGAAAGTGGAAACACGACATCCATCTTTATATACTGTCTATAGTTTGTACAGGGCCAGGCTAGCAGTGCCTCCGCTCTCTATGCTAAGCTAGGCTAATAATAATTTGACTCCAGGTCCGTTCTTAAGGGACAGACATGGGGTTATTATCAGTCTTCACATCTCACTCTAGAAAGGAAAACAAATAAATATATTTACCAAAATGTTCAACTATTGTTTTAATCCTAATCACTTTCATTAGAATGTAAAAAAAGAGTCTGACTGCGAGACTAAAGGAAAAGTCTGCTGATGTATCTAGAAGTCAGTTAATCTCCGTGTGGCATCATTCTGTAGGTGTAACAGTGTTCAGGTCTGTTCCCAGCTTCAGTCAACTCTAAAATCCAGTCGTGTTGTCTTAACATTTCCTGCTCGTCCTACTACAACCTGCTGAGAAAACCTGACACCATGAACTCTGAAAATAGGAGAGAGAGTGTGTGTTTTATTAAGAGGCTGTGAGAAAGTATGCTCATTCATTACTTACAATAAACTACATATATATTGTATGTTTCGCATGAATGGGTTTTTGGGCATAAAAGATTCAACTGGTGACATTTAGCTTTTGTTCCACTTGCTTATGGGAAAGAGGGAATTTCTTTCATTTTTCATGTGGGGGTCAGTTTAGAGAACTAAAAAATGCACTTTAAGGATGAAGCTTTGCTGCTGTGACCTTCAGCTATAAAGGCAGATCCCTGCTATTTTGCAAGTCGATTATTGGGTGCCCTTTGTCAACAGCCAACGTTTTTAAATTCCGCGTTTAGATCAATAATTTTACATTTACTTCCATTTCTTTTGTTCTCGTGGGAGTATAGTTTTCAGTCTTTCTGGAGAAATCGTTGACATTCATCTGGTGACAGGAATAAGACATGTTAATGCCAAATTTAGCCATCTTCCTGTTCTGACACATATTTCAAGCCTCTGGAGAAGTTATGGCATATGCACAATTATTTTACTTCCGGCAAATGACACAGTGGTCACATTTACTGTTTAACTTTTTTCTCTGTTTGCATATAAATATTCAGGGTGTGTGTGAGTAATATGTTGCATTGCCGCATAAAGCAGCATGCTGTGTGTGGACTTGAAGAGAAGTGATCCTCAGGGCTATAAAAAAATCACTGAACCCTGCTCTTTGCCCTCATGTGCAAAGCATGGCAATTCCTCAGTCCACTGCACAAGCTTCCCATATTTTTTTCTTCCCTTTGAGCAGTGTGTTCTTACATATACAGAAAAAATGAGTACCCATATGGTCCTTCAGAAGATAGTACAACTTTAATAATGAGAGCTCTCATTGGGTGGTGGACCCTCTGACTTTCATCTACTATTATGATATGGTAGCAGAATTTGTGCTCGCAAAGGCTGAATTAAGCTACTGAACCACACCATGTCCAATCTCAGCATTAATGCAAGCTGATACGTTACCTAGCAAGCTACAGCAGTCATTTCAGCATTTTCTATCATGATGAAAGCTACAGTAAAACTCAAGTGTTTTGAATTTGCATTGAAGTGGTGAGTGAATGCCTCCAAATTCCCCTCTGCAGTTTCACAGTAGAATCAGCTTAATCCAAAATTGCAAATGAACAGACATTTAGACTGTGTGGGTTCCATGAGCAGAACTGTGGTTTACTTTGATCATTCTGTCTCACTGTGTATGGAGTCATTTCGTTTCACCAGGCCTTATCATTTGACATAAACTACATTTCAAACCTTCCTCTTCCACTTTCTATTAGCTTAGGGACTGGATGTTGTTTTTACTCTGCTTTTTTCCTCTTTGCCTCATCTTTAAATCCACCTAATTGGTGACCTGTTGTGCTACATCTACTTCAGTCCTTTTGTTCACTGTAAATATTGGCAACATGCAAAGCTGCTCATGGGCTCACCTTTAACCCCCTCCAATCAACACTTGCCATTCTCTACTTGTCTACTGAGAAATTCACAGGTCAAAAACATATCGTCCCAATATTCTTAAACATATAATGTGAAGCAAAATTGGTAAGTAATTCTGAGTGAAAAGTACTATGAAATCTATACCACCAATTTGAAAACATACCCCCGCTTCTCCTATTAGCTTGACTTTAATTTGAATCTGTCACAAAAAACACACACTTAAAACAAGTTTCCAAATATTCACAAAACAGAAAACTCAAACAAAAAGCACAGATCAAATTCAACATGGACATGCAAAGAAAACAAATATAAAATCAATGTTAATGAAACAAGTTTTTATCATTTTATAGACGCACCAATGTGTCAGCTCAGCTTCAGTTGTGTAGCTTTCATCAGAGATGATTACTTAAGAGTTGCTTAAGCTGTCACCTCTGACTGTACAACAAAATGCCCTTTGGGGATAATAAAGACATCCTTTATCCTTGATCCTTGACGATTAATGCCAAGACAACCCCCCCCGTACATAATTTCTGACGAAAGCGTATGTGAGTCACATTGTGGTCAAATGTACATGTACGGGTCTATTCTATTCTATTCTATTTAGCTTTTTTATATACAGTATTTAAAATATGTGCTCTGTGTCATATAGACCATACCCAATTTGACAGTATACGTTGACAGCTGTCCAGCTGTCTGATTATTTTGGACTTAAAATGGAATTGTACTTTAGAATGGGTTAACAGACCTTTTTCTAGTGGTTATATAAAATTAACACAATACAGTATGTAACAATACAGTACAGAAAACACATATAGATTTAGGTATTTTGATACATTTCTAGGGCCCATGGTACCGTATATGTTTGGCCACCATCTTTGATTAGATAAAGCAAATGTAACTATCACATTTGTGTCAGTTATTGTAATTATCTGTTTCCAACTTGTAAATAGTGTTTAAATCTGTTAAATCCTGATTGTGCTTGTCTGTTTCCTGTTTTATTTTGAAATTCTAACCTGTCTTGTCATTTCAGTTCCTACTGAAATTCTCCCCTAGTCCTTGATTATACACACCTGCTCCCCATTGCTCACCTGCCCCTTTTCCCTCATCAGAGCCACTTTCCTACTTATACCGGTCCTCTTCCTTTGTGCTTGGTTGGTTCATCATGCTTGCGATGTGCCTCGTTTCCATGTCATCATCAAGCCTTTTTTCTGTTCCTTAGAGCATCTGTAACCCAGACCTGTTTCCAGTGGCTTGTATATCTGCCTGCCTGCCTACCCGTACCTGGGTTTAAACAAACAGTACAAATAAATCCTTGAACTGCTCCAGTCAGCCTGTGTTGTTTGCACTTGGGTCCTATCCCTGCTACTCACCCTTATAAACTCAACATCCAAGTTGTTATTACATCTGGGGGACTCAGAATTTTCTGAAAACAACCAACATATCTGCTTAATAATACAAAAGGGCCTGAAAACAAAAAAACATGGATGCTTCACATCAGCCGAACTTCGTTGTTCAAGGTAATTAAACCCAAGTTGAATAGATATTTTGCAATGTTGTCAATGCCCTGTATTTTTAAACCTCAAGATACCAAGTGTGCAACAACAAGGATGAGAACCCTCTATGGTGCAACCACAAATCTTTAAATTATGTTAATTGATTTTTAAACTTCTACATACTTTCAAACAGCACTTTAAATTGCCTTTTTTCACATAAACCAGTACATTGATGCTTTATATGCTCTTCAGCTTTGTACAAAGTGACCAGAATAGAAAGCCATAGCATTCACTGTCCATCAGTGAGGGGGAAGCAGCCAAGTAGTACTGATCACAAAATGAAGCCACTTAGTGGAATCGCCATGAAAATTAAATGTCCATTTTATTTCAAATATTACTTTATAATAGAGGGCATGCATATCAAAATTTGTACTCAGTTTTCCGTACAAACTACCACCAATTATTGCAGTGTATATAGAGATAAGTTGCAGCAGTACACAGAACACATGCATACACCATGCACACACCAACAATACACGATACAGCGGGCATGGAGTACTTTGATGTAAGTAGCTGAGTGATTTGTAGTTGTGATTGTACAAAGGAGAGAGCTGCTTAATGCATGTAAAGAAGGAGGTACAAAGCTTTTGCTGAAGCCAGCCCTCCGCTACCGGATTGTCCTGTATTTTTGGCTGAAGGGAAGGAGAGTGAAGTGGCAGTAGAGCGAATGGTCAGAGTCTGTCACAATTGTGCATGCTCTCTGTGTTAAGGGTACACGAGGTGAGTTTAAAGTGCTAACAGGGCCAATACAGCAGTTACATATACCAAAACTTGCTTGAACCAACTGTGACGAGACAACCTGAAATGTTACAGGCAGTTTGCAACTGAGAATGCCTGTCATTATCACTGAATGTCGGAACTTTTTGTGATTTTGCACGGGTCAGACCATCAAACAGACTGGTGCAGGCAGTGGGAGGGTGTTGGAGGGGCACTACCATGACATTGGTGCAGATCAGAGAAGCCTGATATTTTAAATGGGCTTTAGGGGGCATGGATGCCTTCCTCTGTGAATTCCTTTTACAGCTTACATGGTGACGAAGATGGCTTTTGCATGTGCATACATTTCTGTGTATGTGCTTTGCTTTTAGCTCTAGCTACTGAGGCTCAAACTGCAGATATTTCCATCACAACATAATTACACTAAATAGCCCTCAGTGTAAAAAGCTTCACCCATGAAATACACTGAGCAGGTAAATCCAAGCAATGATTTTAAGTTCAACTATTACATACATTTTAGTGATGACAGAAGGTGCGTATGAAATTTAAACATGCGTAAATCTTAATCTTATTATGGCACAAGCGGGCACTAGATGTCAGAGATCCATAAAATGGAGATAAAAAAAACACTTAATTGAACACAGACATTAGTGACTTAATTCTCTCAAGTACCTTTCAGGACATTTCCTCATTAGATTGTAACAGTTCAATCTAAATCTGCCTCTCATTGAGGCGAGATCTCTGCTGTTTGCTCAAGAAAAAAAAAAGAGCAAATATCAGCCCGCTGTCTGCAGCCTCCACAATTCCACACCTTCAAATATGAAACATTGAGAAAAACAAGAAATACAATATTTTGTGGCTTTTATGCAAATATGACATTTCCCCTGCCGGTTCCACAAAGCCAGGTTCTCTGTTGACCACAGATACCTGCATGTGTTACTGCTGAGGCAGCAGCAGCCTCTGTTGCATTGAGTCTTCATCATTTGTTATTGACGCATGAATACCTGTCAAATAGAAATTACACATGTGCAAGTTGAGTTGCTTGTGTACTAAATCTATTGGAAGTGTGTCAGCTCTATCAGTGAACAGGCCTTTCTTGTGGCTGGAATTAAATTGCGGTGCATAGCTGGCATTTCTTTTTCATTTTGTTTTATTGAAGAAAGATTGAAGCAAAGATACAGCAATGTCTTAATATCCAAAATAACAATTCCAATGTCTCTTAATACTGTAACTTTACATCACTGTAAATGTGTTCATAACATTTTCCTGTTTGACGTTAAAACATTTGCAAAAAAACAAATACAAACCAATCACTGAAATGATTTGACTGATAATTGACTGCAGACAGTTTTATATCCAGTTGTTATTTACATTCAAAGTAACTCCAGTTTTAAAATATCTTTGCCAATAGGGTTTTTTAAGGACATTTGCAGGAATTTCACAAAACTGAAAGTAAATATTAAATCTTGACCAAAGCTTCAGTTCCATCCTGTGCAGATATTTTATCACATTGCAGTAACAGATGACATTTCAGAGCAAACACATAACCAGTAGATCATCACCTAATTAAATTGACCAATTAAATCTGCATTGCCTTCAGCAGCACATGCATTTTTAAAGACGATTAAAGACATTTAAATTTAAGGAATATTGTCAGGATTGTTCACTTTAGACCTGCACTTTTTAAATGATCTGTGATTTTTGTACTTGTCCAATATAACTTTACCACAGGTATTCATTCATGTATATTTAATCTTTCTAATTATTCAGTCCATGTTTATCTTTATTTACTTATTTATTTTAATTTTAGTGCTTCTTATACATGTGCACAAGAAAAAATATTAAAATGTAAAATTTAACATTCATGCTCCCAAGGGCATAAACCCTTTTTGTTTTAAAGACCCCTTCGCTTTAGGTACGAACTGTACAATGGATTAATGAATATAGCCTCCAGGGGCCGCTAAAGAGGCTGTAGATTTTGGGCCTTGAAAAATTAATGTTTGATTGTTAGTGTGTTATTAATTGCAGACTACAGATTACAATTGAAATGTTCTCAGTGCCTCAGTCCACAGATATTACATCAAAATCTAGCCAGAGGTCTGCTTTCTCTCAAATTGTACAACTCTACCCACAGGAAATACAGTCTTGACTTTTAATTGATAGATGTGGAGAGTGCTGTTAGACTTAATTCATTGCCATAGAAACTGACACCTGAATCCTTCTTCACTTTTCCTCTTTTATCTTAAAGTTTCTCCCTTAATTCTATTTAATGTACACAAACACTGTGTACACATTTTAATATCCTCATGTGTAGGTGCTTCTGCTGCCGCTCACAGTGTACAAATCTGCAAGGCAGTTTCTGTCAAAACACAAAGTGTCATATTCCATGTTTCTCTCACAACTTTCTGATCACACCAGATTATCCAGCTCACATAGGTGTTTGGCTGATTGAACCTTTCATTTTGGAGTCTTGTGCAAAGCAGGTTTCCATGGCTAATGTTGTAGTTCAGGTGCTGGCTGCCTCTTTAAGGCCCAGGTTCCTGAAGGTAAACGCATGATGGTTGATTATACTACCACTGGCCTCACAACTGGAGCTGCTTAATTAAGGATTTGGTTATGTTCCTTGATATGCATTAAAATTTTCTTTCAACCAAAGCAAATACACTAACATTTTCTTCAGAAAACTGTGCCTTTTCTACTTGTTTTTTGTGACTATTATAAATTACTTTTGCTTACCAATGGGGGGAAATAAAATACTGTATTGATTTTGATTCATATTTCAACATGTACTGTATGCGCTCTTATAGCTCGGTTGAAAACACAAACTTATTGGCGAGAGACCAGCATAATTGTCTTTGTCCACCACAATGTTTCTGGGAACTCCGGGTCTTAGGGCCTTTTCCATAGACTCCTGGACCCCAAAAGTCAGTTTTTCACTGAAAGCTTTCAATTTTAGGTTTTGTAGTTTCCATCTTTTGTTCAGCTCTACCCTGTGGTGTTTTAATTCAATTTCTTCAAATTGGGTTAAAAATGTTGAATTCTATATGTGAATATTTCTACAAAGAAAATTCATGAATGATACTTAATTTCTTTACGATAGGAGCATGTCCACCCTAAGCCATTCTCCTTATATTTTGGAAAGGGAGCTGAATGTGTCTTAAATTGCCAAACTGCAGTTTGTATCACAGCAACAACTGACCTCAGAGATGTCCAATAGGTGGAGCTTTTGGACGAGATGATAAAACGGTCTCTAAACCTGTTCTCTCAGGGAGGACATCATCCATCCAAATCTATGAAATACTTTTTCTTCTCAATAAACAGAGCAAACAGACCAAATTTAAACCTCCTCGATCATGTTTTGCAACATTTTCATTCACAGCTGAGCCTTGTGAACATTAAAAAAGGAGATTCAGTGGCATTCATAAACAGTATAAAGTTGTAATTCATACTATTTATGATTGTGTTAGAAGTGACCATCAAGCCCCACAAAAGCCCCTGCTAATATGTTGCTGCAAAATGAGACATTGTTGACAGTGTCAAAAATATCTTGAAGGTCAGCGACATTTAATCCATTGTATCTCATTTTTAGGGCATCAAACGCAAAACAGGCCCGGGGTTTGAAGTGCTATTGGCTCTGACAAACAAACATAATGCCATGCACTCCTTGAATGGTTTTCATGTGCCAGATGTGCCCGTGTGTTTTTTATTCACATTTGGTATTTAGTCATGGCGTGGACTGTGAGCTTTCATTTCCTCTGTGAGACTGTAAATAAGCCCAGCATCCTCTGGGAGTGACTACATAAAACACTCTGTGGTTAGCAGACCTCAGTGTCTGCCAGAGGCACCGCTAAACCATGGATGCTTCACTTCTATCAAGTAAAGGCAATATCCTAGATATCTCTGTTTATCTAGCAGCACAACACACCATCACAAGACAATCCTTCCATAAAAAAGTATAAGAAGCAAATGTCTGAGGGGCTGCAATGACAAATAACATAAAGAAAAAAGGGTGGCGATGGTGTTTGTTAACCAGCCAAAGAGATCAATTAAACTGGAAATTCTGAGTCTGAATATTCTCAACATTTGGTGTTTGATTATGCCATAAATCCTTCTTTACTTGCAACAGATATTATGATGTTTCACAGGTCAACATCAAGACAGATGCTTGGGAGGGTAAGGAAACATTTGTACCCATATTCGTTCTGCTGTTTTGAAATCTCTCATCTCTGGTGCTTCCTCGGACTTGGCTTGACACGTGTGTTTGGAGCGGTTGAATTCACTTTTAAATATGCCTTTTCTCTAGAGGTCCCAGCCCCTTGTGATGTGACCCGCATGACTAATTCCATTTAAAAAGGAATAACATGCATTAGGGCTCTCACTTTTCTGCCTCACATTTGCATAATTTTGTTTGGCAACTTGGAAAAGGGCCATTAACAGCACTGAGACACTCTGTAAAGGATAGGGATGGAGGCAGATCAATACTTCATTTCAACATCTTTAGCAGCATCGGTGTCCAGATCAGGAGGCATTCACTAATTCAAATTCGTGCAGGAGTCTTGTGATGCTACCATTAGTTCCTGATAAGAAAACACCGTTGTACTGCCTCTCTTAATCTCTGACAGACACGTTCTCTCGATCAATAGCCTTTTACTTTTTTGTTGCAAAGACAAGATTGATTGCCAGCTAGCTGCTTGCGCTCAATTCCACTTCTCGCACTCCTCATTATTGTTTCAATTAGGCATTCTCTAGAGTCCTTGTTGGGGGTGGCATTAAAAAGCGACCCCCTGCGATTCACATCAAACACCGGATGTTTGGCAGAACAACCTTTGACACCAGCTTTATTCAGGTCAAGAATTGCAAGCGCCGTCCAAACAAGTGGATTAAGCAGGAGGAGGGCTGTCTGCAGGAAACGCAGGGATGACCAAGGGAAGTTGCGACTCGCGCAGTGAGGAGGAAATAATCACAATGTTACCTTCTCATGAATTATTAAGTACCCTGTGCCTATTTTAGTCGGACTCAAAATGCTGCATTTTCATCCGTGGGTCTGAGGCAGTGTGCAAGGGTGTTTTTTTCTTTGACAGCTGTATTACTGCTGATAAGCGAGACTGTGTGAGCTGATCAAGTAGTGAGACAAGCGTTCAGAGCAGTAGCAGCACAGCAGCAGCAGCGCTTTAGTCAAAAGGAGCCGTGGCAGTAGAAGCAGCAACAGCACTATCAGTCACAGCAGAGGCAGCAGCGGCAGCAGCAGAACAAACTCTCTCCTGTCTTTTTCTCTTCTTTGTGGAGTTGTTTCCTGCTCTGAGGACAAAAGCCAAGGAAGTAGGAGGGAAGTGATCCGGGGCTGAAAGCTGCCATCAAAAACAAAACCAAAACGCAGACCTGGCTGCCCCCATGCCTATCGAATTTGTTTGCAAAATCAAATTTGCAGAGGAGGATGAGAAGCAGAAAAACAAGCAGGATGGAGACAAGGAGAGCCTGATCGAGGAGATCTGCACACCTCCGGCTAAGGACTTGGCCAGGTTTGCTAACTCCTGCTCCCTTCATGGGATTAACCACATCTTTGTCTCTGGTCGCCTGGGCATCCGGCAGACTCTCTGGGCTCTTGCCTTTTTGACTTCACTGGTGCTGTTTCTGTACCAAGCAGCTAAGTGTGCCATCTCTTACCTGGAACACCCTCATGTCACAGCTCTGAATGAAGAGGCGACCCCAGAAATGGTTTTCCCCGCTGTGACCATCTGCAACATCAACCGCTTTCGCTTCTCCGCGCTCACCGATGCCGACATCTACCACCTGGCTAACTTGACAGGTCTGCCCCCCAAAAACAAGGATGGGCACAAACCTACTGATTTAATGTATCCTGCCCCTGACATGCAGGACATCTTCAACAGGACAGGACATCAGTTAGAAGAGATGCTCATGAGCTGCAATTTCAGTGGACAGAACTGTTCAGTCGAGGACTTCTCTGTGGTGAGTGAAAAAGTTTCTCAAACTTCTGTCTTTGCCGGACTCTTATATTGTTTTAGTTCAGCAGGAATTATTGGCTTCATCAAAAACTTTTTGTATAAAACAAGTTCAGTAAAAGTAAAGCTTTAACATTTTTAACATTCTCAGGAATCATACATGCGTAACTTTACGAGACTTGTCTTGCTCATGCTAATCTACCGATAAGCGTGAAAGCAAAGCGGACACTTTAAGGCAAGAGGAATTGAAATTCTCTTTGTGCTTGTACTCATCCCCAGGGGCCATGTGGTTCCCACGATGCATTTCTGCATGCAAGATTCATGGCTTTGTCTCAGTCATTGAGCTGTATCTCTTCTCACTAAGTTCTATGCAGCAAGTGTTTGTCTCCAGCCGTGTGTTTCAGCCTATACCATAATCTATTACGTCAAAGAACAAAGGCTGCTCCCGAAGAAGAAAAACAGAGTGCTGTCGTATGTGGTTCTATACTTTTCCACGGCAAACGATGCTTCAGTGCTGCTTCCAACTCCACTAGCTGAGAGAGAGTGCTTGGCAACATAAATTGTCATCGAAAATAGCCGAGTCTCTTCTTCCTCTCTTTTCCATCCCCCCCTTGCCTCTTGTCACTCCCCCTCTCTCTCTCTCTGACATTGCAGAGCAGCTGCCTCTCTCTCTCTCTCTCTCTGAGCTCTTGTACCTTTCAGGAGGGAAGGAGTAATGCTTCTTCAACGTTGTATTTCAATCTGGCTGCTGTTAAGATTAAATATTTAAAGACAGACATACATGATTTTTGCATTAGCCAGATTGACTAAAAGGTATGAAATAATTTCCATGAGAGGGCAACTGTGTATGTGTGTGTGTGTGTGTGTGTGAGAGAGAGAGAGAGAGAGAGAGAGAGAGAGAGAGAGAGAGAAAGCTATCAGGTGAAAGAGGGAGAGTTTGTGCCTGTGTCCTGTGCACTATTTATTAAAGGCACTGTCCTTGCAGGAGATGGATTTCCCCATCTCTCCTGTAGGAATAGGAATATGCAATTGCTTTAGTGATGATAAAGTGTGGATGTCAAGTCTTAATAGGGTATGTTGAACATTGATATGCTCACCTTCCTGAGACCTAAAGATTCTGTCTTATCACAGGAATGGTCTCTGATGTGCCAAATTATGCCAAAGAAATAATGACATTTCGCTGCTTCTCCTTCCGTTGTGTTGAGGTATTTATTTGTCTTTGCTGTCGTAATGTAAAATTACCTGTGACACGAGAATGAATCCCCCTCCAAGAAAATGTCTCACTTGTTCTATCAGGCAAAAAACAAAATGTCATGCTCCTTGGGCGAGCTGAAAAGTTTGATGAAACGTGACCGTAAAAGTTTATAATGTGCTTCTAGCACATTTGACGGCGATGTCCTCTGACACTTTGGCACTTGGCCCTCCTTGAGTACTTTAATTAGCAGGCAATTCTGACATCCAGGAAATGTCTGTCCCGTGTCAGTCTATGAAACGTCCTGTAGCTCTCTTTGGACACTGGGTGACTTCATCACAGATTAAGATCGTGTTGAAAGTTCCCTAAGCTGCTGTTTCCTCTCTGTCGGCTATGTGATCTGTTTTTCGGGTGTCTGCCAGTTGGATTTTTTACAGGCTACTTGCTGCCTCCACTCATGACAAATCACTTACTGGGCGTGCATATGGTAAAAGGACGGAGTTGTGGGACCAGGCAGGATGTAAAAAGTAACAACAGTGCCGTTTGTGTTTGCGTCGTAGTTTATTTTGTAACTACGACTTGCACATCATTTGTTACATCAAGGAAGCCATTATTACAGGTGATGTGTTATTAATCACATGCAAGCATGTACAAACCCAACTACACAGACCTACAAAAGCCTCCTGCGCACATCGGTCATTATTCTTCCTCTCATGGGGCCCTCCTTCAGGATCGGCTTCTTATAATGTGTTTTCGTTTGATTGATCCTTCTGGGAGCTCCAGATGTTTTATTTTGGTAATGGCTACATGGATGTTGGGCTCTTGGGAAAATTGCATGATGAAATATAATTGCAAAATTGTCTGACATTTTAACTCTTCTGTAAGCAGACGTTGTTCTGTGCAATAGACCTCTGGTTAGCATTTTGCTTTATTCCACAAATAATCTCAAGTAAATGATCATAATTTAGCTCATCGTTGAATTTGAATGGTAAATAACTCACTGTTTCAAATGCGTGCTTTAAACAGCTTGAATCACAAAAAAACAGGGTGTAAACATTTTCCATCCATTTTTAATGTATTAGTTTATTACAGGAGAACATTAATTGCCTTATATGCATTCACTATTCGAATGAGTTAATAAATACAATTGTCTGGCTGCTCTAATTTATGGCAGGAAAAAACATAATCACGCAGCAGAGGAATTTGTTTTCCTCTTTCCAGCATCATGGGCCGGCGTGATTATTTAACGTAGGTAATAAGGCCAATCTTTATAATTAAAGATTACATTATTGACTTGGATTAATCACAGAAGATAAAGCTGATTCAACAAGCCATGAATAAATAGATTAATATTTTTCTTCCAGTCTAACTCTGAATAATTGTTCATCTATTGTGCGGCGCTGTCGCAGAGATGAGCAGTGAGCCCTTTGGCTTTTTTTAAACAGAGCTCTGGATTGGTTTGCTCTGACTCTCAGCTGTGTTTGCTGCTGCATTATCAGATTTTGCTCTCAGCAAGGACAGATCCCTTCTGCATATATTCATGGAGATAACTACACAGCTATAGGGTGGCATGCGAGGTGATCTATAAAAACCTGAGTTAATGGGGACAACACTGAAGACCTCTCTAGCTGCAATCTGTCATTACACTGACTGAAGGCCCCTATTGTGTGTTTTATAGATAATTGAATGTTTCATAGTATACGTCAGAGATGATGTTCATCCCACCTCCCTTGTCCTATCTTTCATAGTGGGATGAAATCTTAAATCGCATTAATGTAAATCAATACTGTGAAGAAATGGCACAATAAAGACGTTATTGTGACTTGATCTCAATAAGTGTACTGTCCTTGTGTGGCTCAAAAGAAAAAAATATACTGTGAGGACAGAAAAAACATATTTACAGTCTTGTTGATAACATGCGGTGGGTACAGCATGTGCTTAAACCTAGAAGACTTTGCTCAACACCAACCCGGCTTTAATTCTATTAAAGTTTTTACATTTTCCTATCGTGTCGAAGCCATGTACAAATTTTATTTTTGACCTTCAGGTACAAGGTCGCACCATTTGTCTCTCACTGTGGTCTAATTTTCAAGCCCGGTGCATCTGTATAAAGATATATGAGTGTGATAGTTCCTGTTACCACAAGACATTTTTTCTGTACCTTTGGAATTGTCTGTAAGTCCTGCGAAAACTCCCATGCACAGGCTTTTATTGTGTGTGTGTGTGTGTGCGTGCGTGAAAATGTGCTGCCTACATGTGCAGATGACTGTGAGAGTGACATTCACTTCCCTAGTGGCTCCAGTGTCTGCACACCCCTTAACAGCGTACCCACCCACCCTCCTGGTGGAGAGTGAGGAGTGTGGGAGCGTGAAAGTGACTGGCTATCTGAACTGGCTTCATCTCCAACAGCCTGTCAATTAGCCATCTACAGTTCCACTGCTGTGGGTGTCCCTGCAGCTTAGCATGCTGCCTGATATCTGATCCACACACCCAGCCCTGGAGGACAGCGCTGAGCGTTATTACACTCCCCACAACCCATATACAAACACACATGCTGTCTATTTCTGTTTTCTTCAGATTTCGTGCAAAATACAAATAAGTGAACACTGATCCCACATCTCTCTGGCTAAAGGGAGGACTGCTGCTTTAGCAACCCACTTCAGTCCCACTGCACTCCTTCACTTCCCACCTTCTCCTCCTCCTCCTCCAGCATATCAGAGGAAGATGAATTGCAGTGCAATTGGTCGGCTGCTCCTCCTGATATGCATCACCACTGCCTAATCAGATGAAGCCCACCTGTGACCAGCCACCGGATAACACCAATATGCAAACAGTTTATATTTGGGAAGATTTACCTTTTCTATCACTCCCTGAACCAGTTTTAAAACCTCTCGCTGTGCCTCGGTTTGGAGCGCTTGGTTTGATGAGGTGAATCTATGGCCCAGGGATGGCTTTTAACTCAACGAAAAAGGCTTCCGATGGTGTAGTGCCGCAAAACCCCCCCTCCTCTAACCCCTGGGAGTCTTTTACTCACACAGACATTTGTCTCTTTCTGACAAGTCATACACCAAGCTGTTGGTAGTGTTAATGTGGCTGCACACACATACACACACACACATATGAACGTGTGTATTTAGAGTGTGTGTATAGTGTAGATAGAATGTTTCCCTATATAAACACACACAGGTTTCATCACAGATTGAGAGAGTTGGCTGGCTAGATTGATCATGACTCCTGACTGGGTGCCCCTCCCTCTCTGAAGAATCAATACATCCTTCAGTCAGATTGCTTCCCTGCCCTTCCTACTCCGGGCCTGGTGTGACTAATTATCTTGTGCCTGCGTTTTGGGCCCAGTCTCAGCTGCATTTGTTAGTGCCGCCAGAGTTGGGGAAGAATTTGATCTTTAGAACAAGATATCTGTTTGTTTTAGCGTATATGTCCAGTCCAAATCAATCAATATACACTGTCTACCTTTTCCCTAAAGGGCGCTGAAATTATTGAGCAATACGAGATGACTCACAGCTTGGACTGTGTGGGGATGGGGAGGAATGAGCGTTTTGATGGAGTGAGATCAAATTTGAAGTTGACTCCAAAAGTCAAAACAGAAGTTTTCTCATGTGTAGTCGATTGATGTCGAAGTTACGTATTCCGCAAAACAGCTCTGTCTGAATTAGGATCCACCTAATAAAGAGTAAGAGGGAATTTTGATGGAGATTGCACCCTTGGGCCTGAATAGATTGCTCAGAAAAAAAAAAATCAAACATTACAAAATCTGAATTAGTTCTTGCAAATGAAAAGCGTGTCCGCATGTTGTGGGAGCAATGACGTGTAGATTCTTTCTCCACATTTCAGATGTTTTGCACATTAGCAGTGATAATAAATAGTTGTGGCATTTCCAAGTTGGGTCCCTCTATGTTACCAGTTTGAAAGGATTCATTTGTGGCTACATTGCTTCAGTGACCCTATCAAACAAATACATCTCAACCCGACTTCCTGCACTGCTCACAGTACCACTGCCAATTGTCAGGAAGGTTTTGTAAATAACTCTTTAACCAGTGTACTTAGGAAAAGACTTTGATCTCTGTTTGAATAAAGCTAATAAATTATTTAAGTAGTATGTATTTTCTTAAAAATATAGTTGACTTTAAATTCGATTTTGGTTAATGAAGTATTCCACAGCTCCTGCACATCTATAATAACATGGCCTTTTTCTTTTCTTTTTTTTTTACAGTGTACAGTAATGATGAATAGTATTCTCTGTGCAGATAACTATGATTATGAAAGCCTTTGGCCAAGCACACTTTAAATGCACACTTTTCTTCTTAGCTGCCAATTTGAGCTTTTTATTTTGTCCTGTCTCCCAGTCTCTGAATACATTAGTGGAAATTCCTCTGAAAAATTAACCAAGCTTGCTTTTAGGCCACCACCACATAATGGGTTTGTGCTTCTTCATTTCCCTCACTCGTACGGTTTAATTACTTTGGAAGAATTAGCAAATACAGGTGCTGGACAGAAAAACAGAAACACCTTACTATGTAATTCGGTTTGATTTAATTGTTATTTTCATCAATGAAAAACATTTTTTAAAATATGTTTATTAAAATAAACGCAGTAAAGCGTTTCAAAATTATGATTAATTAAACTGAAATGCTACAGTAGTAAAATGAACTGGTGCGAAACAAAATCCGACACAACCAAATTAGACGTTTTAAATGCAAGACCAGTGTTTGGGATCATTTTGAGTTCATACCAGAAAGAATCAAACTTAATCACTTAATGCCTTTGTGCAGCCATTTGAACAAAAAAAGGAAAACCAAAAGAATCTCTGAACACACCTCCACTGTCACAACAAAGATGCCTTAGAACATTTTAAGAAATTGCCTAAAGGATAGCTAACAACACCAGAGCTAGCATGAACAAGAGATAAGCAGTTAGCTAACAACCAGAGCTAGCATGAACAAGACAGAAGCGGTTAGCTAACAGTGTGACATCATTGAAGCCGCTGTGGTCGCAGCAGTCTACAGAATGCAAGAGAGAAGCAGCTGTGGTGACTTTATGTTACATCAGGGATGTCCACCAGATTATGTGAAACACTCACCTTTAAAATGTATACTGAACCAAGCGTGAAGCAAAGTTTATAATACATCATTTTGTGCCAGTTTGTTACTACTCGTTTAACTCCATATTGAAGCAAAACTAAAATAATGTATGTTTTTTTCTAAATGATAGGCCATTGAAATAAGTCAGAAAAACAAAAAAAACTAAAATAGATTCAGTCAGAAGAATAGATGGAGTCAGATAGAGTCAGAAGCTGAGAGAACTGAACTCTGAGGGTGAGACTGTGTCAGATAGGTGTTAAATCACCTCTGTGGATATTTCTGTGGCCGTAGTTGCATTGCAAGAACATCATGAACACCATACAATTTATTGTTTGGTGTTCCCAGTCTTTGTGTGTAACCCCCGTATATTTGATATTTCAAATAAATTTGAAATGTAGAAATCATGGCCAGTGTGACGTGGATGAAAATGTCAGTCGGCTACAATTCAGCCGGTGGAAATAGCATACAGCACAAATGTCATAGTGAATATTTACCCCTGGCATAGTCTGAACATGTGGGCCTCGTCTGTCCGCTTGGCTGGACACTTGGCCCTTATTCTGATTTATGTCTAATGTCACACACTTGCCTGTGACCCTTGCCGTTTTTTTTCCGAGTTTGTCACCACACACACTGAACATAACGTTGAGTCGACGAACATGCTTTTTAACATCCCATTTCTGTCTCCTTTCCCTCTCTGGGTGCATTACTGTTGGCTTCACTTATGCAAAAATTGGTTTGAACTATAGTACATAAACACTAAGGTGTCGTGACAGGTGTGATATTTTGTCCGAATCTATATGTCTTTGTGGTGTAAACCACCTGAACAGGCCTTCCGGCATGGTCATATACCTTGTAGCTTCCTCTTGGGAGAAGAATGAAATGATTTGTCAAATAGCTTTGATGTTGGGTCAGCAGCAAAGGCACCAAATGCATTTTTTGCTCCTGTGTAATGTTTACACTGACTGGAAACCCCGGACATTTTATATTACTTAATAATGTACACCAAGCTTATGGGACAATGCGCTATAATAGAACATGCTGAATAATTCAAGCTAATGCCGTCCTAATGTCAGTAGCTCCTACTGGCCATCATTGAGGCCATTTGCTGTGGAGGGACCCTTGTTATGTCTTTAAACTGTTGTAAAGCGAAATCAATGCCAGATAAACATTTTCATCTAAATTAAATTTAGGTTGCCTTTTTCACTGTTGCCGTTCAGGAGCAACTGCAATGTTGCAGATGAAGCCTTCAGTCAGATCCACTTGATTCACAATATCAACAAAATTAGAAGAATTATCCTGACTGAGGTTTCCTGGTTGTTCAGGGGGCTTCAGTGCTTTCTAAGGCTGAACGTTTTGAGAAATAAATATCTAATTGTGACCAATATTGCAATTTAAAATTGCAATTATTTTCTATAAACAGGATTTTTTTAAACCAGTTAGTGAGGCAAAGTAAACTCAATTTGTATTATATAGAAGAAAAAAACTATTTAGCTTAAAATTTATTCGGATATTATATTAGTGGTATGCTTAACATTACTCATTACTCAAACTGTTGCTAAGTTACATCTGACGATGCTTTGATGAGGGCCGACAACGCAATGTTTACAGCTCTGCGATGTAGCGGTTTGAGCCAAAATTAGCTTCACAAATTGACAGAAGTAAATGTATCTAATCCTGGAGGTCGTTATTCAAAACTTTCAAGGTGGTACATTTAAAACAATTATCTAGAGTGCTGAAAAATGTTTAACTTTGAGTTTCAGACAACTCTGCTTTTACACCATTTTGTTACACTAGACAACTCAAGCTAGCTGCTACAGTGCTCGTCTAAAATTGACCTGAGGCTTACGGAGAGTGTATTAACCAGACAACAGCCACGATTTATTTTTTATTGTTTTGTTAACTCACAGGAGTAATTAGTTAGTAGTTAATTAGCTACGGCTAAGTAAATTTATCATCAGCTATCATCATAGCCAGGGAAATCTGCCGTCACGGGTTAAAATTCCACTTGCTACTGTTTTATTAGGCACGTAATTATATAATTTTAAAATTGCTCTGATTTAATGTAAAACATATCAACAATTGATTGTTGTTGCATCCTGTTCTTCTTACTCTCTCTTCCTTTCTACTTTCTTTTCCCATATTTACAATAGTAATAATTGTTTTTGCTTCTTATTGTTTCACAGCACATTACACTCTCTAGACGTAAAGATATTGTATCATTCTACAGGAACTCCTTCATTGTAACAGTGTTAACTGACCTTTTTCCCCTCAACACATAATAACCTCCCATTTGTCTTTTCCCTTCCTCTCAGACGCGTCTTATTTGAGTAGCACGTGGACTGTAAATCTTCCACCTGATGTTGGCAGCTTTGTCGTCAGGCTCTGTCCATGTTGACAAAACACTTGACCTTCAGGTGCAGCGAAATGTCATCTGATTTAGCACACTCAGTTTGAATTGCCACCACTCATTTTGTCATACAAGCGCTGCATTTTGGTTAGGAACTGTCAGAGCAAATGCATTACAGTGTAATGAGCACGCTTACAGCAGGAGAATCACGCGTGTTGTGAGTCTTAATATCAGCTGTATGTAGCATTTGCATAGCTGTTACCACATATATGTGTGTATGTGTTGATAAAGAATTTGAAAGTGGATGAATATCCATTAATTGGTATTCTTAAGCTTTGATACCAATTTGTTGGTCAAATAAATGTGAAACATCTAGAGCTCTTTTGCCCTGCATAACAGAGATACTAGATTTATGCACTACAGATCTTTGGCATTCGTGCTGCAAACCATGATTTTATCCATGATGACAGTGAGTGAAGCCATGATGCACCGAGGTCTTGCAATATTAAAGATGATATTGTGGATTGCTTTATCATTATACATGTATAATGCAATGTTTAATTTATATTTAAGAAACACCATTGTCTCTGCTCATCCCTTTTTTTTCTTAAGTTAAGCTTCTCCATCAGTTAGCACGGTAGCTTTATGTCTGTCAAGCTGTGTTCTCCTACATTCCTCACATCCCCTCCTCGCGTGATGCCGAGCCACGTGTTTGCTTGAACAAGCGTGTAACTAGTCATGTTCCCCAATGGTGTTGTCAAGATTAATTCCTTGTTTTCCTAATGCATGCTAATGAGAAAGTTGTGTGCATTTGATTGTCAATAACGTGAAATACGGCCCTGCTCCCTAAATGCCGGCTCCGTTCAATAACCTATTAAAGTTGAATCACAGATAACTTGGCGCGCATCAGGAAAGCAATCTGAAATTTGTGCTGACATTGATCCAGCAGGAAGGAGACCTATTGCTCCGATTAACACTGTTGCCCGGGAGAGGAGTCCCTTGGCCATTAATAGCCCACTGTCCTAGATTTTACTTAGACCATATAAAGTGCTTTTATTTATGATACACATAGGGACAAAGCATCATGGACATGGTGGAAAAGTACCAACCTTTTTAACTATCTTTGGGAGTTCACAGTGTGTTTCATTTCCAGGTAATATTCTAGCCCACACTACTTTTTGATCTGCTGTTTGCACTGTGCTGCAATGAGTACTGTAGTATGCTTGAATACATCTAAGCTATTCACCTATTATACAGTAGCAGCAAGTGTTAATGCGCTATATGCTGAGAAATCTGTTCTCATAGTCATAATGTTAACGTAAAGCTAACAGTTGGTGTTATGAATGTTTAAGCAATGTTACACAAAATTATCAGAAAGATACATGTTAAGGACAGTTAAAGTAAGTTACACATTGTGGCCCCAAAGTACCTCCTTTAATCGATACAATTACCTGGCAACGTATTTCATTTGTTTACCTACAATGTTCTCTCTTGTAATACAATATTTGCTCGTAGCAAGTAAAGCGTGATTTAGGTTTTTTATGGTTACATTTAGGCAGCAAAAGATTAAGGTTAGGGAAATATTGCGGTTTTGGTTAAATAAAGTAAACACATCGTATATTGTGCTTCTGGTCACTTTTGATTTACAGTTAGTATTTATATTTAACCAAGACCACGATGCCTAAAACTAACCACATGTGCGTCTCCGATTCACCCCAAACACTAACAGCATGCTGGACAAAAAGGCTCGGCTTCCTACGCTCAACAAAACGAACGCTACCACTGAACATAACCCCGGCAGGTTTTAAGTCTCGCTTTAAATGTATTTCTCAAAACAAATTTGTGGAATAGATGCATAATTTCTAGAAGATAGGTTTGAATTAAAAGGTGATAACTTCTTGTCTTCATTCTTCTCTTTCTGAACATATGTATCATCAGACTTTCTTTTTCACCTTACAGTATCTTTGTCACATCTGGGTGCCAAATGAATTGTATTTTCTATCACATTTATTAATGAGAAAATGGCATTTGAGGTGCCCTTAACACCTGACTGAGCATTTGAGGTTAGGACGTTTGAATCCCTAGTTACGGTTTCTTGCACTTTAAGTGTCATCTCAGAACCAGCAAATGGGTGTCTTGACACGTTTTAAACTATGCACAGGAACATCTGTAAAATGCCATGGACCCTTTCTAAGTGTGCCAATTATTTGAATACCAGATGTCTGTGTGATGCCATAGTTTAATGCCAACTCATGGGAGGCTGCTATAATTAAACCCACTCAAAATGGGATTGTCTGATCTTACAACAAGATGAAAAGCATATAACATGTACCATGGCTGGAAAAGACAAATAACTCATCCATTAAACACCCCCCCAGGAACTTGGAGAGGGAAAATGACAGATATTTTCACAACTGTGGTCTCATCCATTTAATTATAAACACTGTGATAAGGGCATCTCCTTAGAATAAATATGACCAGTAATGAGGTGTGGCATCGCTGTTTAAGCGTGTCCTTGACATTCACTTTGAGAATAAGGAAAGGGGGTAACGGCATCCTTCTAAACAGATCTTGAAAGTCCATGGGAAGGGATAAATGTCATTGGGCTTCACTCACAAATCACTGTGCTTTTTTCTTCTTGTCTGACCTTCACTATGTCTACTCTAAAGAAAATTAGCAGGATATTAATAAATAATTGGTTTGTATACTATGATGAAAGTGATCCCCAGAGACAGATTGAATATGTCTTCCATAAAAGCATGCCCTTAAACTGACAATTAATTAGTGCATTTAGGTAATGATAAATAATTAATTAGCATGACATTGAGGGACTTCTGGGACAGTGCGACAACTGGATAAATTAAAGAGCTTCACCACGAGCCAAATAAGTCTGAGACTGTAGGCCGCACCACATACATCCATGGTGTATTTGAATATCGGTGTCAACTAATTGGTGTCATCATATCTCTCTTGGCAAGTGCTTCGCCTAAAGATACCATTTGGCTGCTCCAGTGGAAGTGTACTATGATCAGATCAATAGATGTAGTGGGCATGATTATGTTGCGATTATACACCGGAGAGAGCCTTGTAAAGCCTGGAGAAAGGTGATTTGAAGAGAGGTGCCACACCTCTTGGCACAGTTCCGTCGGCTGAAAAAGCTCAGTGGGAAACAGAGCGAACAGTGAGATTGGCTGCAGCCCTGCTTTTGGACCAGCTGGTTCGAGAGCAGAATTAGAGCCTCCCCCTTGTTTCCACCTGCCGTATGCTGCTGAAGTGTTCCAAATCAAGCCATTTTTTGCTTCATTTCCTTGCTGACTGACTCAGCTTGCAAGTCAGTCAGCTGTTCTCCCATATAACATGAAATCCTGTTTAGAAAAATATCTACGAGGAATGTAACGGTGAGAGCTCCGAAAGGTACATTTGTGTTAATTCGACAAATACACTCCTGATAAATAGAATGAGAATGAATTCTTACCAGCATCCTAGTAACAATAAGAGCAGTGTCAACATGAATTTTGCTCTTATAACCACAACGTACGCCTCTGAATAATTGAAGTTACCACTCTTATAATTCAGTTATGATGCTGAAAATGAATCAGAGCTGATCCTCGCAGAGCTTATGATGATTCTCGGAAGAGGTCACCTTTAACCGTGCCTCTTTCTAATGCAGGTTATGCAGGACTCTGGCCTGATCTCACCAGACGTCGCCTGTATACAGAGTTGATGCCACTGAATAAATAAAACCCTCACCCCTCCAAACACCAGCGTAAGATGCCAGGATTAGCATCTCATTAGACAGTACTTGCGCTGGTGGTTTGTGGACAAAAGAGCGAGAAGCCAAGCAAAAGAGGGACTGTTTGAGGTCCTTTTGCTGTGTGCGGAAGAGATTTAGGTTTTTGCCTTCCGTGGAGAGTGCTGCCTTATTTTTGATTGGATTTTATAGATACTGTGAGTTTGTTATGAGGCATGATCACCTGCTCTTTTACACCAGCTGCATCATTACAGAATACTGTGGCAGAGATGTTGGCTGGAGGTACACACACGCCTATAGAGCCAAACGTGTAAGATTAGTGCAAAAATCTGTACATCCAGGAAGACCGTGTAATTTCAGTGAGAGTCCTTGCACTGAAAAACTTGGTGACAGTTTGCCTCTGAGATAAATAGGCCTCAGCAAAAGTGTCTCCTGCTGGTGGCCAGTCTGTGTTATCTGTGCCATGAACATGCAATTTCCCCTTGATTGTGCTTCCCACGGATAACTAAACACATTCAGCAGAGCAGTAAACTACAACAGACAAGAGCCCAAAAGACAGTAGTACTAATCTGCCTGAAGAAACAAATCCAAACCCTAATTCACAGAGATTCTGAAAATTTTAGATTTAGTCAGATTGTCAGCCTGCAGTAAACATGGTCTTTTTTGGAGTATCTGTTTATTAACGTAAAACTTAGTTGCCCGTTTTTCCTCCTGCATGGCTCCAGAATACGAAGCAAAGAAACCCCTTTATATCCACTCTGATTTCCTAGATGTCTCTGGGAGATGTACTGTAACTGACAGATATGAATGAAATATGAAATGCCTGGATTGCCTGGACAGCGCAGAATATCCCACATCACCACCTCAATTTAGTCGCACAAACAGAACTTTGCTGCATTGGGTGGCTGGGTTAATGTTACAGACATGCAATGGAACAAATTTTAAAAAGAAGGGTAATGTTGGTGTGTTAATGGCTCTCCCAGGTGTGCTGTATGGCAAGTAGAGCTAGAGAGTTTTTATTACCGTATGGATTGTGAAGCATATATTTCCTTAACTAAGGTGAAATGATATCCCTAGCATATATACTGTATGCTGTAAATGGAGGCTGAAGCCTGGATGTTGATTGAAATGGCAGTGGTATGTTTACGTCTGGCCGGTGACAGTACCTTAATCTCTTTCCAGCTCTGAGGACTGTTGCTCGTATCGTAAAAATCTTCATGTCTCTGTGAGCGGTGCGAGAAAACATGCTGTGAATTTTACTTAGGTTAAGTTAAACTGCCTGGCTTTGACTTGTCATCAAGACATGCCGGCAGTGTCTGAAATTAACTTTTTAACTCTGGAAGAACTGGACTGGCATCTTGACCCAGACCGGCCCACCACAATCGCTCACACACCACCTATTTTCGTGCTCCCCTGAATATGTATGCCAACCTACGGCGCCACTCCCTGAAACACTAGAGCTGAAAAATGAGTATGATGTCAGGTAAAGATAGAACATTTTTTTAATCAAAGTAAAATATCAGTAAGATGCTGAAAATTGTAATTATCAATGATCATCAATCTTTTTATACATTAATATTATGTATAAAACATTTGTATCATTCATCTCTTTTGTATGTGAAACTGCACCCTGCTGAAACACTGATATATATCTTTAATTTTTTATATGTGACTTAAAATGTATATTACCAAATTCTGAATATTTCACTAGAAATGTAATTAAAAACAGAGTTGTGAAGGCTGCCAGATATTTACTTAATCTTGTAACTTTTATTTTACGTTTATTGTAATTACATCTTTATTTATGAATTAATTATTTAAATAAACAAAATCACATCATCATACCAGCAGTAAGAAAAAAAAGTACATTACATAGGGTACATTCATCTTAAATATTATAGAAACATTACTGTTACGGTGCTATCCATATGAGAAAGCATTTTAATATGAAACCTCGCATTTAATTATCCTGTATCATAAATATTTGTCTGCCATTTGTAACAAACCAAACAGCTTTGGTAGGAAATTCAGCGAGTTATGATTGTTTGAACTGTGGAAAGACTTCCTGCCTCCACAGACTTACATGAATTAGGAGGCGCGATACCAACATGGCGGCCGCGTTGACACATCGTGCCAATAAACAGCAGCGGCCAATGTCAGACAAAAAAAGACAGTTGTGTCGGCCCACCAGGAAAGTGCCCGGCCTGACAGATAGCCAGTCCAGCCCTGCTGCCAAGGGCTGTAAACTAAAAAATGACCTGCCAAGAATACTGCCCCTTATCAGCCAAAATAATTCATATATATATTTTCATAAAAAAAATCTCACAATACGCTTTCAGAGTCAGATAGTAGTAGTGTGGTTGTGGTAATGTTTTGACTTGCTAAAATGTTTCACAAGTTGATTTCACTGCAAGAAATATTGAGCCTATCTCCCTGCTGATAGGTTAGAAAGGGTTTTGTCCAGGCACAGAGTGGACAGTCCATTAAAGGTTTTTGAAGCTGATACAAAAGGGCAAACATAGCGTAGACACAAGCAAAGACACAACTGTAGCAACAATGGACCACACAACGTGCCCCATCATGTTGTTATTTAAAAATGAAATGGCAAATATGCTATATAGTTTATATACTATATATATGTTTAATGTGAAGAAATAACTAGACATTGGAGCCATTTAATCTGTAAAACATATTTTGACAGAAAGGAAAAGGCACAGACGAGAGTTTGTCCTGACTGGCAAAAGTATAGATTTAAAACTGTGACATGCTAAACCTTGATTTAGTTGTTTTTAACAAAACAAATATATGTAAGGAAGCACCAGATTCTAAGGCAAAGTGAACACCGCATCACCTCCTCTCTATAGTCCAGGAGGGACCGTCTGTGTGCACTGGTCTGTTTGGTTCTTTCTGTCTGGTACAAAGACGAGAAAATGATACATTGTTGTCCTTGAGTTCTTGTCCATTTTGGGGTTACAGTGACTTATTTGAAACCAAGTGTGGAAAACACGAAGTCACATGGACTGACAGGTGACTCATCCATTGGACAGCTTTGGTGACTTGTCTTCCCGCATCATCAGCACTACATGTACCTGCAGGGGAAAATCAAAGGAAGCTTTATTTTGGTGACTGATTGGAGGTTATGCTGCACGTCACTGGGCTCTGTGGCTTTATCCGTCTTCTGTGTTGTCACAATAGAGCTCACAATGAAATAGTTGGTCACAGGCATTATTAATGAACACTGCGACTGGACTTCACGCGTCAAAAATGATAATGGACAGTTAGAAACGGAGGGCAGAAACAAGGTGTACAAACAACATGATTTGTCATGTGGCTTTAAGCACTTGTTGCCCAAACCAACTTGTGCATTATTCGATCAGTTAAGGCATTGTTTAAGGAACCAAAAAGACTGGGCTACATTGTTGTTGTTCCGTATTTACCATTGAATGTATCCACACTGTGTATTGTTTGTTTCTTAGTCATTCTAAGCTGTGTGAACAAATGACCAATGCTGGTGCGGACAGTCTTTGTCATCGCCAGGTTTTAATTATCTGCCATCACTAAATAACAACACATTCAAGCCGATGTCACCAGTTAACAGGGAAGCTGTTTGATCCATATCACCTGTACACTATTTCACTCCTCCCATCATTGGTCCTTTCCTCTTACAGCAGTTGTCCCGTGTTCTGTCTGCTGTTGGACCTGACAAATGCATGCATGTTGTTAGTAACTGTGCTTTTAATGACCACCACTAATTAACTAGTCTGTCATCCTACTACACTGTCTAATTGCCATCTCAGATGGAAATCTAGGAAGTGGCCTGCCACTTTATCAGCTAATTATTTTTCTCATCACATATGTGGAGATGATGATGGAGTTCTTTGTTTGTTTACACTGTTAGCATTAGTAAAGCTTGTGTTAGCAGGCCAATGTTTTATGGTCATAACTCAAAAGGAAAGAGAAAGGGCATGATCATATGATGGAAAAGTGGTGGGAGGCTCTATCATCTTCTCCCGAGGCCAGTCATGTAATTTCTTTTTATGTGTTCACAGGCACACAAACCGACTGCAGCAAAAAGCTGCAGTTGCTCAGAATCTTCAGTCAGTGTAAAAACAGAAGTTTAAATGCTACAGCATTGTGTAGACCGAATAATGTAAAGCTACTCAGATCCATTTTTTTGTGATGTATGGAGCCCAGCAGGGATGACATGTGAGAACCAAGGGATTCAATTTTTGCTATCTTAACTACCAGACAGTAATATATACACCAGTTACAGACTCCTGTTATAGATTAAAACAACAAAGATGTTTGACTGTACATGTTTTATGCATCTGAATTTAATTAATTTGTGCTTGTCTGTTAGAAGACACTTAGGACAGGTAGAATGAACCATATCAATGTCTGTATCCACCTAAATGACTGTGAAAATTGGGTATTGGTTCAAATTAAATTGGCATCCTAACAAGTTTTGCCATTATTTGTTGTTAGGTGGGAATTGCAGGTTTTTCACCAGTCATATTGTATATCAGTATTTCATGTTCATCAATTTGATCATGGGAAAATGCATACGTAGAAATATATGTTCACTGTAAATCTAGGGATTTGGATCACTGTGAGCAATGTAAGATGTGATTCAAACCATCTTAAAGCTGATTCAACTCCTTCTGTGAAATATTGATAAGTGTGTCTGGGAACTACCACTCCAACAGTCTCCCCTTGCTGGAAAGTTAAGATCATTTGATCACCCACCTCAGAGACACCCATAGTAGTGATTTACTCCCTGTATTTTATTTTATATTTTATCCAGCCGATCATCTATCTTGGCCTGGCACATGGAGCCCAGATTTGCCCTCTGTAGTCTGTCTTCCAGATTACAACAGGTTCAGCAGCGTGTCCACCGCCCACCACTCAGCTGAAGCCTTTTGTGGGACCTGTGGGACGTGGCTCTGTGAGATGTTGCTGGAAGTTTAATCCCCACACTGTGAGAAATGAGGTTCTCCTGCTCTCCCTCTTGCTCTGCAAATATGATCAAGCCCTAATGTGATTAGGCAGTGACCCTGACATGACTGGCCCAGGAACCTTTAAAAGAAGCACAGTGAGGGGGGGGACTGATCTGACCAGTAAACCAGGAGAAGAAAGAAATTATTCTGAAGGTGTCTTTCCTCTGTTGCTGCTCTGCCTTGTGGGTAATAAAGGTTTCATGTATTCATTTTACCCTGGCAAAAAATTGCAATCTATAATGACCTGACATTTCTTTTTTAAAACTACGCAAGATGCTCATGATTTGAATGTTAACCAGGTCTCTTCTTGATGTAAGGTGCAGTGTACAGGGAGGAAGCTTCTTTGAATTCTACAGGATCTAGGCTCCTCTCAGTTGAGTCTTCAGGAAAAATTAATGTAAATCTTCCACTGATAGCAAAATGGTTGTGTACACATTGCAGTACATCTGCATGAATAACACTCAATGCACAACTTATTTCAGTTATTCACATGAGACTTCAGCTGCACTGTACCCGTCACAGACATCTCTTCATACACTGAGCCTGTTTACTGTGTCGTGTACTGGACTGCTCCCATATGTGCCGCACATTGTTCTTGCTGTCAACTCACTGATGATGTGTGGGGTGAAACACGGTGCCTTAACTTCAGAGGCCAAATGTGTCAAGTCTCCATATATTACCGTCACTCTAATGGACTTTATCAGCCATAGTGCAAGAAGTCGTGGAGATTAGAGTGAGAGGGAGTGGATGTTTGATTATTTTTGCATTCTGTTTGGTTCCCCGCACCATGCCAGCAGTTGCATAAGGGGCACTTTAAATGCCCTTTGAAATTTGTTGAATATGGCATTATACTACCTGCATTTCCTCTGCTGATACAGAGGCTGGCCGCAGCCATCTAATCCTCGCTTCTTATGCGTTCACCCCAAGATTTCAGTAGCAACGTATGTTTCAAATATGTATGGTGCTCAAAATGCAAGTACAACATATGGAAATAAGAGAAATAATTTTGACATGTACACCATGTTAAGTATTTCACTCAGATACTAGATTGAAGATCCACCTACATATTGTCTATTCCTTGCTTGCTTTGGCAACCCAAAAGGGACAATGTCAAAGAAGAGACAGAATGTGAAAGATGTCCTGTACAATTGGCAGTGAGATGGAAAAATATGCTGCACCACAAGGGATCCTTTGCCATTAGTCTAGAACGAGGGAGCTGGTGTAGAATGGAAATAGGCTGATTTACAGACATGATGGTGCTTTGGATCAAAAAAGATGTGTCTATTCACTGACATTGTTGATTGCAATAAACATTTACTTTTCACCAAATATCAAGAAAGTAAGCAGATGCACATTGTGTGACATTTAATACCCGGATGTGGACTCAACAAAGCCACATCATTTACTGGCAACACATAACCATTATAACATTTGATGAAGTTTGAGATACCACAGCCAGCACAGTGTGACTCATCAAGGTTTGAGTCAATTCAGTTTAAATCTTACAATGGCACATCTGTTACTCATATTGACTTATAACAGCACAACACCGAAGATGTATTTTGTAAAACCATCATTACTATCCATTGAGCTGAATTAGCCTTAAATTGTCACAGATCACATTTTCAAAAAAAAAAAAAGGGATGAGTGAGGTGCCTAATTAGAAAAAAAACACAGTTCAATAGAGATAAATTTCTAATTTTTATTGATAAACTACTCTGCAACCTCTGCAGATACTTTGCATTAAGGATAGAAATAAGGGTGTGAAATAAACTGTTTAACAGAAAGTGCTGTCTTCAAGTGGGTATGAAAGAAACTGACAAACCTCAGTTAGTAAGTGGAGGATTAGCTGTAGTGTCGCTAAGTAAAATATCCAGATGTAAAAAAAATTGTGAATGAGAAAAGATCAAACAATCCACACTTATCTCGTTTACAATAGAGATATATGTGCAGATGTTTTGATCTCTTAATTGCTGGGGTTTTGCATCCAGCAGAATTGTGCTTTAGTGACAGTTTGAAAGTTGTAATCTTTTGTAAATAAAACAGGTTTTCTCTGGTGCTTGAACTAGCTCACACATTCTGCACATCAATTTTAGCAGCTAAGAAATTACATTTTCAGACAGGATTTTAAATGTAATGTGACAGTAGCACACATCACTGTGAAATTCAGTGCAATAACGTTCCTCAAAAAGCAACTTGGAAATCGTGCTCTCTGCTCTCTTAGCATGCTACAGCCGAGCACCAGAACTGCCGAGGCACTGGCAGCCCAAAGATGCTGCCTGCCTTACGACATCTCGAGTTCCTCCACATTCAACACCATCATCCAAGGCCGCGTGGTGCTAGACAGGAACATAAACTAACACAGATGCCTGCGTGGTGGCCTTGATAGATCGGGCAATAAATATACCATTTGGTATAAGCTTTTTTTATTTGCCTCGCCTACATTTCGATTGTTTTTTCCGGTCGGTAAATGTAAGGAACACAGATTGAGTCAATTATAGTGAATATCACCAGTTCAAATTAAGTATCTCTAGCATTAAGAGCTCATTGTTCTGTGGCGCTCTCAGAGTTCACTTGCTAACTGTTTAGGCCATTACTATGTGCAGAGACTATTTATGTAGCATTAGAAGAAGTATGTTTCATGACATAGCTATATGAAATGCATTATTTTGTATTGACTCTGGAGACTGAAGCTAATCAGCTGTTATGTTGGAGAGGATCTTTGCATAGTACAGTATTCTGACTATAAGTGGACATTTGTCTGAATAATATTGAATGCAAATTGAGAATTTGAAATGCAAACAAAAGAATTGGTAGCCTGTTGTAAAGCAGCTATGTTCAAATGGCCTGTGACCATGACAGGAATGTTGAGTTTTGGGCTAAACACACTCCTGTTATACAAGAGTGGATACATCCCTGGCCTGTGAGTCAGTGTGTTTTTTTTTGTCACAGATGGAAAAAGAACAAAATTGGGCAGTTATTTTTAAGAAACAGTAGCAGATAATTACATTAGTAGAACCCTGTCTTCCCTTAGTTTAATTGAGTTCAGTGTTGGTCCGGCACTTACATTAAGAGCCACTTCTTTCATGCAAAAGCCACACTTTGCATTATAGTAGCAGACGCTGTGCCTCCCTCCCAGACAGAACAGAGATAACTACGCCCTCGAACAGCAGTTCCTGTTTGCGGTGTATCGATGGATATACAGACTACTGTTACTGGATTACTTTGACATTGAAGAACATTTTAAAACGGCACGATGAAGTTATAAGGAGTGTCTTTTGTTTCCGTTATCTATGATTTATGACTGTTTATTCACGGCAGAAATCTGGGACAATTATATCCTCAGTTTCAACAATTTGTTCTCCTTCTAGGTGTCATCACTCAGTGAAATCTAACTGCGGCAAGTATTTAGTAGTTTTAGTTTTAAAGTAGTTCATTGCCTCCATGAGCTGTGTGTCACCGACACTGCAGCAGCTGCAGCTGCTGACTGTGAAATCAGTGGACCAAACTACAATAACTAACTACTGTTGTTTTCAGAGCACCTGCAAGCACCTGTCCCTATCGCCTCATGCAGTATCTTTGCCTCACGTCTCTCCCTCCGCACCGCTACCCTGTAACTCTCTCACCTCACGGTTTGAAAACCCCCGCATTGTAGTATCCCCACATTTAGAAACAAATCAAATAAATAGAAATAGAGTTATGGTGACTTACTTAGTGAGTAAATAAATACTGTGGCTTATTGTTTGGCGGATGAATTTGTCAGACTTGTTTTGTACGGCTTGGATCACATGGGATCTAAGCTCGGTACATATGGTTTCAGTCACCCCGTAAACACATCTGTCTCTACACTTTCGCTGCTTTACTGCAATATCTTTACTTTTCACGTTGGAGCTCTGGCCTCAGAAATGAAACACAAAGCACCTTCCCACTCTACTCAAAATAGAAAACATACAAGTAATTTACATCCCACACAGAGTGGGCCAGACATCCCACTTTCTCCTGTGTTGGCCTTTTGTTACTCCTGTTCTTCAACATTACACACACACACGCGCACGCATACTTGCTGTACTTTCAGCTGCATTGTGGTCTAGTATATCAACAGAGACCTCGAAGTAGATCTGAGGCAGTGTCCTCCTCAAGGGAAGTAAATCAAAGCCTCCCAGTGGTGAGCCAATTCTCCAGGCCTGGCTGATCACTTTCCCTCTAATAGCCCCAGTGCCGGCAGCTCAGGGGCTGATCAATGTTGTTGAAAACAGAAAACTGTCCATTCTGTCTGGGAGCTGTGGGGGAAGTGAAAAACACACTGAATTGATGACTTTGTAAATGGGAGCTGGGGTACTTTGTGACACCCATGGTTCCCCCCCTCAGAATATGTTCCCTGCCGTCTTCGTCACAAACAAATTAGCAATTCAGAGCATGGCCCTGGGGTTGCCGAGTGTTTATGTGGATGCCCAGTGTGATGAAGGCGCACATTTGTTTCCTGTCACTGACCTGTCACTCACTCGGCCATTAGAGCCGAAGGCAGCGCTGATTTTAACCTCAAATAGTAGCAAAGACGTTAGCTGTGACCAAAGATGGAGGGACAACAGAGAAAAAAATAAGAGAGGAGATATGTATGCCAACCCCACACCCACCAATCAACCCTACGCACAGACACACGCACAGACACACACACACACACACACACACACACCTACACACACACACACACACACACACCACGCAAAGCGGACGTTATACCATCAAAGCTGTCGGGGCCAAATGCCCTTCACAAAAGTGGTGAGCTGGCACACTCAGTCTCACAGTAGATTACATGGTGAGAGACGGACTCTGTTTTTAAACAATACTATATGGGATCAATATTCCTAATTAGCACCTCTAACGTAGCCTCAAGTATTTGTCAGATATTCAGATTATATTTTCCAATGCGTGAATCAATTAGCTGTTTGAAGTGTCATCTAACCTCTTGCCTCAGTAATTCTCACTCCTGCAGCCTGGGACATCTTGGGACATGGAGGTGCACCACAGTCTTTGCAAAGGCAGCTTACGGTAACTTTACATCAAGTTTGAACTGAAAGATGCGGCTTAGCCCCAAAGCGCACACCGCGCATTGTCTAATGTAGCTTAGCAGCAAAGCACATTTTAAATGGTATTTAATGTTGCTCATCACGCTGATCCAAAATACCAACGGCAGGTGTTAAATGAGATTCAGTGCGAGCAATGCAAGTGGGTTGATGAAGGTGGAAATGATTTTATATTCACCACTCACAGATTCTGTATGCCTTCAGTCTTATAGTATCTGCCACAGTAAATGCATGTTCGCCATTAGTCAGCTGTATACATTCAAAAGAGGTGTTTAAGCTTAAATGTTTAGTCTTAAAGGTAACTTGTGAAGTTTCTTTGTTCTCTGGTAGACAAAGTTATGTTTACATTCAGGTTTTCTCACCAACACTTTGTATGTATCCTATGGAAACACGTTAAATGAATTTCCTTCCTCATAAATCATTTGCAACAGTGATTCTTGGAAGAGTTTGACCTCTACGTTATTTATATCCATGTTTGCTTGCTAGTAGCCTTCTTCTTCCATGCACTAAATTGGCACACTGCCACATTTCTTGGCACATTACCACCGCCAGCTGTCGGTCAGCGGAATAGCATGAAACCGAGCGCAGGACGGTGCATTACATTACATGACAATGAATTTATTTACTGTGTCCGTGGAAGTAGGTGGGTAGTAATGCTTTTGCTTAGGCTTTGCTTCCTTATGGTTGTCTGACATTTCGTCACCTTGGAATTATAAGGTTCTATCTGACATTTTTGTCAAAATTGAGTTATTCACATATTCTTATTCTATTAACATTATGTAAGGTGTTTTTTTTAGGTTGTATGCATTTTTGGACTCTTTATTTAGCAAAAACAAAAAGGTTCTATCTGTATCGCTACTGGGAATGCAAAAACTTTGAAGCTCAATATCTCATAATTGCTCAGAACGCAGATGGAACCTTATAATTCCAAGGTGGCGAAACGAGAACCACTACATGGAGACGTTTTGTTCAAACGCATACCAGCTACCAAGACTGTGCTCCTTTTTAACATGCATTTGAATGCCATTAAGCACATGTGGATTGTAATAACGCAGAACAGCTTGCTGCATAAAACAGACTAATCAACATGTTATTTCCTACATTTTTATCCACCGGTTCCATATAGGATGGCAGCTCATTATAGCTGCGCAGTCTTATTACATTCAATAGCAGTCATGTCAGCTCAGGTTTAATATGTGGGGTGTTTGTCCATCGCTGACCCTAATTATTTAAATGTAGCATTAATCCTTAGAATCCAGGGGATTGTGAAGCTGAATTAGGGTCAGCCAGAGGTTAATGATGGTCAGAATTATCTGGGTGGCTCTCAACTCAGTTTTTAAAAACCTTGTGTGACTATAGCTTGTGGACTGCTCACCTCGTTGACAAAATGTTGTTCTTGTTCGGTAGTATGGACCCAGTTTTAACCTTTAGCCTGTTATTATTATGTATCAGTTTTATATTTAGGCCTACTGCCAAATGGTTCTTTTATTTGACTTTTTTTCAAATGTTAGCAACTACACAAGCAGCACATCACACAGAGCTGTTTAATAGCACAGAGCCCAGTGGGTTAAGTGTCAAGGTTTGACTGCTTTTGATTTCAGTCAAAAGATTGTGAGTGTCTGTTCTTTCACTGTGCTATAACCTAATCAATATGAACTTGGGTGGCCACTTACATGTTCTGCATGAAAGCATTCACTCGGAACAGTTCCACAAACAAAACAGCCAGGAAATTAAGTGAAATGAGTAGTGAAAGACCCGTCGAGCTACAGTAGGTGAACAAATGTTGAGAATACTAATTCAGTACTTCTTGAAAGCTTTTGATGTGATTTGACGTGAGCTTTTCTTCAGGCTACACTACAATCTTTGCACATCAAGTGTTAGTGGAAGGTAAGTATGGTATGAAGTGCTCCTTATATATTGGTATTGTAAATAATCAGAGCAGACCGTACAAGCTTGTGTCGCTAACCTAGTCTGTTGTCAGTTAAAGTAGCTGGTTGCCGCTTCTTCCTCAGCATTAAAGTCTCTATGGTGGACAAATTACTGTAAGACATAACGATGTTACAAGTTTTTATTACTCTCTTATTCATATAAATATAACCAGGCTGCCAGAGCTTTAAACACGCTACTAATTAACGGAGACTAGATCCAGACCGCAGTGCATGCAAATAATACCACAGAAAACAGTTTCCATGAATCACATGAGATTTCCTGACTTTTATGTCCCTGATTTAGCATATTTATACCGTAATCGCATCCTACAAATAAATCCTTTCGAAAGACTATGGAAAGTCCATCTTCTTTTCTTCACTTTTGAGACAATTGGAGTCGTGCCAGATACTTGGATGCCATCAGGTGCTGCTTGAAGTTGAATTTCCATTGGCAAGTTTGTTTTCATCAGACCTTTTGCATGCATTGTTGTTTGACCTGCTTTCAACGCAATAAAAACAATAATTGTATGGCTCACATATGCAGAGAAGAATATAGATCATGGAATTATTATGGCAACAGGAAAATGCCCATTATCATTTTATAAATGAACACATTTTAGGAAAATGTTCAATTTGTTAGCTGATCACGCTCAGAATGGGTGAAAGCTCCTGAAGCCTCACCTGTTTGTGATCCTAATAAGGAGATCAGGCAACCTGACAAGAAGGGCTTTAACTTAATTAATAACATGTCATGGCTTAGCTGGCATACATGTAGTATTAGAAGCCCTACAGCTCTCATCAGGTCCAACATGACGGCGCTGGTAGCCCGTGACTTGGCATAAGCAGTATCTAAGGAGGAGTGCATGGGGCCCAGGGGTGCACTTGATTTGGTCATCAACATAATGAGGTAATTTTAAACAGATTGCCGCTGAGACAGATAATAGGCACATCATCAATGTGCTGGCCTGACCTTTCCTAACAAAGCATAAAACCGTCATGCTTTGGCTCAATGTTCTCAGGGCACTATTGCTATTACTATTCGTATCAAATGATGACGTTTCAAGACATGTTTTACTTTTACTTTACGTTTGGCTCTTTGGAAATTTGGTAAATTAATATAGATATATATTGATTCATGCGCCTGCGCGATATGATCCCACATCATTATTTTTGTGTTACATTGCATTAAAAGTGCAATCTTTGATCCAAATGTAAACAAAAGGGTACTACTACATCCGAAATGAAAACCACTTTGAAACCCCAATAGCATTTCCATTTAATTGACACAAGGACAAACAATGCAGAATAATTAAATATTGTGATTCATTTGCACTGCTTTATTATTAAGTTATTTTCAAATGTGTATAGTTGAGAAACATGCGAAATGTTAATTTAAACTTTTTTTTTATCGTCTAGAGGTCAAACCCTTTGACTATATGAGGAAATTCACCTGTAATTTTTATTGTGGCATGATTTGCCATTTAATGATTCCAAATCATGTGTTCACAAATGAGATAAATGAATAAATAAGTGATCTTAAAGGGATTTAGTGCAACTTCTGAGAAAATCACAACAATATGCAGGATAGATTCAGAATAACATCCATATAAATAATACTAGCACTTTCTAACTCAAACTAGATTTAGCATCAAAATTGAATCCACATTTCATGGCTGTCCATCTGATGTTTGTCAAGATATTTCCGTCTAGAACAGTTGGACTGAACTGCCACATTTATTTCTCAAATAAGACATGTTTATAAGATTGATTTCATTTTCACAGAGAATCTATGAATATACGTCTTAATTATGTATGTATTGTAAGCGTTCCCATGTTCAGTATGGGGAAGGATCGACCTTGCATTGAAACTGCAGCACATTACATTGTGGAACTGGCAGTGCGTTATTCGTACAAATTGACAACCTCAAATAGCAACTCTGTACTGACTGATGTTCTCATCTTACTGCGCTACTCAATGAGAGATGCACACTCTATCTCCGGCCAGGGAAAAATTGTGGAGTGCTTTTTTGGTAGATATGCCAACTTGTATGCACTGTCAAGTCTCAGCAGGGCTTAGACTGATCTGGAGGAGCTCTGGCTTTCATTTTGAGGCCACGTGTGATTTAAATTTTTTATTTTTTTTTTGCCTCATCTGCCCTGTGTTTCCTTTGCTGGTGAGAACACACAGCTTCCACAAACTCGACACCTGTTTTAATAAGAATAAGGAAAAGACAGCAACATTAACAAATGGGACAAATTAAGTACAGTGTTAAATTAATCTGCCAATGAAATAGTTCATTCGGCCATATTGGCTCTGTGGTTAATCTTAGCATCATCTGTATAATCATTTTCCAATTTCTAACAAATAAAATTGCCTAAAGAACAAATGAATAATAATTAAATAACATAATAGTCCACATGCATCACAGGTTGTTATGATGTCTGTTATCAACATCCCAGTCATTAGTCATCATGGACAAATGTTCACTGTTGCTGGCACCAGACATTAGAGAGATGGAGTGCAGCAGTGTGTTGAAGAATGCAGTATCTATATTCTTTTTCCATTCAATTCTCTGAGTGTTACCCTTACTTTGCGCAATTAAACCTTTTTGTGATGTGAACAGGTGATTTCCATTATGAATGTCTTTGTATGAATATAATTTTGTGTTTTGCATACGAGAGAGAAGGATTATTATATAGAGAGCCTATTATTGTTGAATATTTTCATTCCAGTTGTAAAAATGAATGTTATTATTATTATTATTAGCCTATATCAGTGTGAACAGACTCCTAAAAAAACATGGGATATCCATAATGATAACTACACACTTAAACATATGAAACGCAGTTGCAGAATGCCATCCTGATTGGCAGGACATGTTAATCGGTTTTGACACTATGAGTGTCCTGATTGGTGGAAAACATTTGCAAGAAGCAGGAAGAAAAGCTTTTTGAGATGTTTGCCATCACAAATGTCTCTCTCAAAGAGCCTAAAGAGGAAAGTTGACGTGGGAAAACTGCAGCATTAATGCAGAATGGACTGATAAGTGTACATTCATCATGTCAGCTGTCAGTAAAGCTACACCTGTACGCCTAATTTGCAATGAAATGATTGCTGTTGCAAAAGAAGACCATCTTAGGCGCCACCATTACACAAGGCATGCAACTTTCAAAGAGTCTGACCCTGAGCAGTCAGAGGTCCGTCCCAGAAAAATTGCTGCCTTGAAAGCTGGATATTCCCGAACGCACATCTATTTGGGGTTGGTAAATCATTCCTAGTAAAATAATTTCTACCAACTATTTGTGGATTTGCTTTGAAAGGAAGAAAGAAAATGCTACATATCCTAAATACCAGAGTGCATTTTTTTCCTCCTCACATTTTCTGAATTCATTTATATTCAGTGGGCCGGATGTGGCCCGGAGGCCACCAGTTGACAAACCCTGCCATAGAGGCAGCGAATTATCTCATATGTATTATCAGTTACATATACCTGACAAAACAAAATTTATAATGTTTTTAAAATAAATCTGTTTCTTAGAATAATGTTTCCTCTCCTCTCCAGCACAGTAGATTACATCATGGGGAGAAGCACTGCAGATTAAAAATGTCAATTTCCAACGTCACATCTTGCTCTGTGATATACAGCCCGGGGTTGAGAATGCACACAGGAATTTGAACAAGGACTCGCCACTCGAATGTCACAGAGAAAACACCTGCTAGAGCCACACACACACACACACACACAGGACGTGACTGTCTTGACTCCTCATGACATGACTACACACACTAAGCTCCGTTAGGGTGCTACGTGATTCAGCCTGAATAATGTTTCTCCATCCTCTGCCTCCTAAACCACGCTGGCCTTTGACTTGTTTACACAGATTAAAGACGTGATGTTGAAACATGTGCCGGATCAAACCGCCTCTGCTGAGGTGTGACAAATGTCAGCATGATGAAGGTGAGGACTCTAGTGCTGTATTATCTCTGCTATGTTGTTTAGTGGATACAAGAGAGGAAGCAGGTGTGATGAATGTCCAGCAGAGACAGACACACATTTCTACCTGTCTCCACCTGAGTGTGGAGGGGGAGGGGGGCAATCTATTTAGCCGGGGGGGGGGGGGGTTAAGGCAATCCCATCTGAAGATTTTTGCTGGGTGCCGGGGTGGAACCAGTGACAGGACATGGCACATTTTGGCCCTGGGAGATTTAAG
>JAVQJF010061917.1:0-18744 GCA_036023855.1 Gadopsis marmoratus | reverse complement strand
GTGTGTGTGTGTGTGTGTGTGTGTGTGTGTGTGTGTGTGTGTGTGTGTGTGTGTGTGTGTGTGTGTGTGTGTGTGTGTGTGTGTGTGTGTGTCCTCAGCTCCTCTGCGCTACAACACCATGACCATCACCTGGATCTGCATGGCCCTGGTGTCCAGCCTGGTCACCTTTCTGGCCATCATCATCTGCAGGAAACGGCAAGGCTACACTTTACCACACTACCCATCGCTGCTGTGTGTGGAACACTTTCTTACGCTACTCTACTGTGCCTCTCTTTGTGTAATGCTGCCTGTGATGGAAACCCAATGTGCACTGTGTTTCTCCCTGCTTTTTCCACATGTGGTGTTGTGGCTGCAATGTAGACTGAAAGTAAGATTATAATCTGAGTGAAGCTCTCCTGAAAGAAAACCTTGAAATGTTCTCCATAACTGGGGATGGATCTCATTTAAGCTGGAGAAGCTACAATACCTTTAGCTTCATCTCGCCTACCCTTCCTGTCTTCTCACTGTCTTATTTAGTTCATTTCCACCTCATAGTGGATTTAATTTTGCTGATTCATGTCCAGAAGCTCGCAAGCCACACGTTCCCACTTATCCCATCAGCCCCCCCCTTCCTCTCTTTTGATGTCTTCAACGTACACGTCTGTAGTTCTGCACCGAATAATTCATTTCATTGCACTTAATTAATTCATACTTCAGTGCATATTAAGTTTTTCATTTCCATTCTGTTTGAGGAGAAAAAAAAAACATGTTGGAGGATTTAAAGATGTTATCTGGTCAAAGAAATGTTGTCAGGACTGCAGAGTCCTGCATTTTTAATGTTACTAAGATGGAGGATCCAAAAGAGAAAGTCTTTACTGATGCTTGAGTTTAGCATTTATGGAACACACTAAAAATGAGGGAGACGGGCCTCTGGCCAACGTTCTGTTAGACTGATGAGACAGAAACCACCAGGGAGGGTTTTGCTGCTTAGACAGGAAGTGAACCTGAATCACAAAAAGAAAGAGGCCGAGTTCATGCTTCATCACCTCAAATGACTCTGCTGTATGACTAAACAACATTTTTATCATTATAAGTAAACTGTCTTTATTTATGACGTTTTGAATTGAACCTCGGTGTGTGTGTTTGTGTTGTCGCCGGCTGGCGAAACTCAAACAGGTGAAGCTACACGTAGCACAGTACTGAGAAACTGCCTTTGCAGCAGCGTGTCTGTAGCCTGACACTGAACCTGTAGACTCGTCTGTCTCTGTCCCGTCGTCCCGTAGACCAGCAGCTTTATTGTACGCAAGTTAAAAACCAGAGGAAAGTGAGCGACCTCGCCGTGCGTCAGTGTACAGGCAACGTGAGTCGTGTCGCCTTCTCATACTGATGTTGATCATTTTCATAATAATTATTAAAAAAGATATTTTATTATTATTATTATTTTAACTATTAAAAAAGGGAACCCCTCCCCCCACCTAGTGGTACAAACATTTCATTCCACAGTGTGAAATCTTCTTTTTTGGTAATGTGGGTGAACTGACCCTTTAACATCCCTCCACCTTGTTGCAACAGGGAGAACAGGTTGACTGTCTCTTCCTTAGAAACAAGTGTCACTAAGTGATGAATGACTCTGTTGAAGTCAATCGTTCCTTATTAACAATTACTGATTCATGCATTATGATAGTACAAATGATTCACTATTGTCCTGTTTTCATCCCACCGTCTTGCTGTGTGTGTGTGTGCTTTGTATAGACACTGTGGCTACAGCAAAGCCTTCCAGGACTCTGATGAGGAGAAGATGCATTACCAGAACGGTCACGGTATGTTTGGCCCGTTCCTCAGTTATTACCAGTAATAGAAATAGATTAGATCACATTCCTTGAACAGGATCATTTGCACCCCCATGTAATAAAGTTCATCCTTAGAGCAAACAACTGAGTGATTACAGGAGCAACACCGTGCTGTTTATTCTCTCTCGCTCTGCATTTCTTTCTCCTTTCATCAAGTTTTCCCTGAACACACCGGCGACTGGGCTCAGATGTGATGTTGAGCTCTCATTCTCCGATATGTGACCAAATGCTAATGTTGTTTATCTTAGTGTCATTCCCCGACGCAAGGTTCTATATCGACCCGCACACATACGAGGACCCCTGCCAGGCGGTCCACGAGTTTGCCAGAGAAATTGAAGCTTCCAGGATCAAAATAGAGAAAATCATTGGTTCAGGTAAAAACATGAATTTGTGTGCGCTCACACACACACACACACACACACACACACACAGTGAGAATCATTGGCTGAGCTGACTTAAAATCATCGGCCGGTGTAAAGGCTGTGGTGTGCAGCCGAGAGGAGGATGGCAGAGCGGAATCAGAGCGTTGCGTGGGACTGTCAATCACAGCTCCTCAGACAAGGCAGGGACCCTGCGTCGGCTCCACAACACACTGCTAGCTGCGACTCCTGCAGACACACAGACAAATGTAAAGGACCACAAATCACACTTAAAGTTCCTCTAAGCTAAAGATAAGAATTAATGAGAAAGACGCTGATGGAGGATTAGCACATATATGTGGACAGACCGCCTACAAGTGGATTCGTTTCTCTTATCTAACCTGGAAATTAACTTTAAGGCACGTTCTTATTTATAACCATGGGGGGGGGGTGCAGCTGAGCATATTACATGCTGAATACAGTGGAATAAAACTAAAGGTTGACTGTGTTTCATGGGTTCATTCCTGTGTGTGTGTGTTCAGGGGAGTTTGGGGAGGTGTGTTACGGGCGCATGAGACTCCCGGGGAAAAGAGACATCCCAGTGGCCCTGAAGACGCTGAAGGCAGGATACACAGAGAAGCAGAAGAAGGACTTCCTGGCCGAGGCGTCCATCATGGCCCAGTTCGACCACCCCAACGTCATCCGCCTGGAGGGAGTGGTAACTCAGAGTACGCTGCTGCCGCTGAAACGGTCAGGGCTACTGACCATACAGTAAAAGTTATGACAGGAATGTTGATGAACGTGAGTGTAGAACAGAAGAAATACATGTTTAGGCTGTTTAAAGTCATGCAGGCTATAGACAACCTGCCTAAAGCTGTCACGACGTTTGCCACATGGTTAGCTCCTAACAGAAAAAGATTAAGAAAATGGCTTCACACTTTCCAGGGAGCTGAAGTCACGTGGGGCTTTTATAACCTGTAGTCATTTTTACTGCGACGGAAAAAAGTAAAAGGAGGTCAAAGAGTATTAGAATCTCTACTCGGGTGGTAACACTGTAATATTCATCTTCTGCCGTCTGACAGATGATGCCAGATTGCAAATGTGTCCTTGGTTAATGCTTATCCAAACCATTAGAGCTTGTTTCCCCAAGGCACTTTAAAGGGTCAGTTCACACAATTCATTTCAATGTTTCAATTCACTCTTAAAAAGCTCTTTTCGTGGCTCATTGAGAATGAGTTTCTACCGGAGCACCCTGCCACACGTCTTAATGGAAACAGTTCCAGTGGGAGCTCTGCGGATTATCCAGAGTACCTGAGACCTGATTGTTTCTGAACACAGAAACACTGTTGAGTGCTTCCCTTGGATGCTTTGAGTTGGACACGTCTCGTGCTGTGTCCCTATTCCATACCGCACACTAATTGTACACAGTGTGTATCATTTAATTAATTTTGCAGTTAGTACACAGGAAATACTACAATATGTATTTGAATGTTTTGCTACTGTGAGCAGCAGCCGCCGCTTCCTCAGACCAACAGCACACGTCACCTTTTACTGACCGACTGACCTTTCATGCAGCTATACCCACTTTTGTAACTTTATTATTGAACATAATAGATCCTCAAAACGTGCTGAGGGTCAGCATGTAGTGTGGGATTGAGACACAGCTGTGATGCCAGAGGCCTGGAGAGCAAGAAACGGGCCTGAGGCGAAGGTGAAAAGCCTTTATGTATTTGTGGTTTGAGGGAACTAAGCCTTTAAGGGAAAAAATATACTAAAGCAGTCAAATTAAGGCTCTATGTTTATGGGTAAACAGGCTAATAGTTCTCTCTGATTTCACAAAACAGGCTTCTTTGCATCAAGTATTCATTCATACACATAGCAGGACATCACATGCAACACGCAGTTAATCGGCATTGAACAGTCATGTAAATACGTGCACGTGGTATATGACCTGTATATTTGCAGCGAAGGAAGAGTCCTGAAGGTTCATGTTTGTTTCCTCAGGCAAACCAGTGATGATCATCACAGAGTACATGGAGAACGGCTCTCTGGACTCCTTCCTCAGGGTTGGTATTGAAGCTTCAGGTCGGAGCGTATGTGAGGCTTTTCCTTTTCTCTTTAGTGTTTTTCTGCTGTCTGTTGATGAGTGAGAGGTGAACTCGCTCCTCTCTGCTCTGTGTAACTGCTCAACATCCACGCCCTGTGACAACAGTGTATCTCCAGCTTCTTAGCAGCTTTGCTTTAAGCTTTTAGGATTTCCAAAATGCTTTACGAGCCCACGCGGTTGGAGAATGTGAAAATGTCCAAAGTTGGGAATACGTGGTTTTCACAGGAGGAAGGCACCAGCAGCAAACGTGAAAGTTGTTCTTGAACAAGATATAAGTTGATTTAACATTGTATTACATCGACAATGTCAAACAGCTCCGCTATTTGCTTATATGAAAATACTGCAGCTTATTACTTAAAAGCAAATCCCTGTGATGTTTTCTTCTCTTATCTTTACTCTCTTCTCTATCTTGATTAAAATCTCTTCTATTATCATTCTCTTCATCTCTTCTGCTGCTATACCATCACGTTTTTTGATCTGCCATTAAAACTCGCTCTCCACCTCCTCCTTCCTTTCCCTTTTCCTTTCTGCCATCCTGCAGAGACATGATGGCCAGTTCACCATCATCCAGCTGGTCGGCTTGCTGCGCGGCATTGCGGCTGGTATGACCTACCTGTCTGACCTGGGCTACATCCACAGAGACCTGGCTGCCCGCAACATCCTGGTCAACAGCAACCTGGTGTGTAAGGTTTCTGACTTCGGCCTGTCCCGAGTACTGGAGGACGACCCCGACGCTGCATACACCACCAGTGTGAGTTTTCACATAGAGGCAAGCATTAATGCACATAAACACACACACACACACACACTTTAAGATTTAAATGCACAAACGTAAAAACAATCATGGCGAATGAACCTCTTCACTGATCCTCATGTTAACTTACATAACATAATGAGATCCATGCAGAGAGGACGGCACAGCTTTAAGGCACACTAGAGCAATTTAGTAATGTACTTCCGTAAAGTCGCACAAGACTCACAGGAGACAGTTGAAATAGTAACAAGCAGCAGACGCTGAGATATCCCCACTTTTAGACTCTAGTATCGGTGAAAGCCCTCAAATCCTGAATCCTACATTTCCCACAATACAGCCAGTAGCCACCAGTAGAACACGAGGGATTCACTGTTCTCACCTTTTCTCTCCAGATACCAATTTGGACACCTAAACGTAGACTATCTGCAAATACCCATTTGATATTGAGACAGCACCATGTTATACATGAAGGTCAGTGTCCTGGTCACTGGTCGTGGAAACACTTATGTCTATAAGTTTAAAAAAAAAGAACCCTGTTGATGTCATTGTTTTTTACCGTCTCTTTTCTCCTTCAAACTGCTAAGCTAACATTAAAGGGCTCGTCCATAGTGTTTCTCATGCTCCTGTTACCAAAACTTTGCTGTTAATCACATGTAATGTCAGTCCTCATGTTCTTAGCAGGCTTTGTTAAACATTAATATCTGCCATAAAGCAATGAAACCTGACCTCCGCTTTCACATTACAGCATGTATTTAGTAACAACAGCAGCTTTAATGCAGATCAGTGATGTCTGGCCAATATGAGGCTTCAGCTTAGTGCCAATACTGATCCAATGCATGTGATTTGTGCATACCTGGTTAAACCTCCACCCCCCCAGTTTGTAACACCAGCTTTCTGTTAAAGCGTCCTCAAGCCCAAGCCGAGATGATGAACCCCGATGATGTCATCCTGGTTTTGTCCTCAGACTTTACAAAGCTCCTCCAGAGCCACAGAAGGCAACATGCAACTGAACGTTATGTATAAAAGCAGATCCCACAAATCCTCACACACAAAATAACTTTCTCTGGGCAGAATCTCATTACAGTAATCAGATTACATTTAGGCAAATGTAGAGCTTAATATTTTGTTGTTGTTTGTGTTTGTGTTATTCTTTTATAACCCTTATTCAATAAGGTCTTTCCCCTGAACTCTGGCCAGGAAAGTAGCATCAAGGCAAACATAAAAGTGTGACTCAAACACAACAAAAGCAATACAAATACAATCAAAGTCAGCATGAGAGGGAGAGCAAAGTCAAATCATCGGTGTAAGTGCTGCAGTAGAGGGCAGTCCAGTGTTAAGCCTGCAGCCTGACGGTAACACATCACGTCTTCCAGAGTGTGATGCTGTCAGCTCATTTGTCTGATGTAGTCTGTTAAAGCACAGCAATCAGATCAGCATCACTGAGACGTCCTGGAGGGGAAATGTAGATGACGATGATGATACTGTACGCTATAGCATCTATACCATCACAGCACATCTGGAATTAATGGATAATTAATTAATACAGTTCACATTATTGGCTGGAAAGGTGAGTGAAGTGAATAAAGTTGCCTGTTCTGTGGAATCACGTTGGAGACGCTGAACGTTCCCAGTGAATCCCAGAGTTGCTGCTTTTAATGTTTAGCGGGACATCAATTTCCTGTAATGGGTTACTTCTTCAGAGTGACCTTCAGATGTTTAAAATAACCCACAGGGAGAGCTTTGTTTGTTTAAGAAGTGACGTGTCCATTTGTCAACCTAATTAAGTGTCAGTTTTGCATCAAGAAAAATGTAAGTAGTCCACATACTTGCTAACATTCGCAAGTCTATTCCGGTCTCGGCCTGCAACACATGCCCACCGGCTCCGTTTAGTCATTTCACCAGTGTCATTTCACTTTTCTTTTCCTGTACATTTACTCAGTGGTGGAAAGTGCTGTACTCAAGTACACATTTTGGGTGGTACTTTTCTAACCTAATCTCCATTTTATGCTTCTTTCTACTTCTATGTCACGTCATGTCAGAGGGTAATATTATGCTTTTTATTCCAGTGCGTTTGTTTCACTGTTATACTGCTGTTTGAATACTTACTTTATATACTCAACAGTATATAAAGCACTTTCACTAGCTGCAACAGCTGAATGCTGTTTTCACATTAATGCATCAATAGTGATAAAACAATAATATACTGGACATTATAACAGTATGAATGGGACCCTTCTGCATGAGTGCCTCCCTCTCTCTTGCCTTTCCTGTCGCTCTTCAGCGCTCACTACCTATTAAAAAAAGAGTCATTTTCACCTTCTCTCTCACGTTTCACCACCACCGCCTTAAAGGTTAATGCCAGCATTATTCTATATTTTTCTTATTGTCAATAAATTCCAAGAAAAGACCAAAATTAAAGTGCATCTTATGTCTGTGACACTCAGCTCCCTTCACTCCTACCGGAGACACAAATATGTGAAAACAAATATATATGTAATATATATTTCATATATTCCATTCAATCTTCTAAAACAGCGGGCCACTGTAGTTTTTAGCAGACTTTACTCAAATGGGAGAAAATAGTGAATTTCTTTGGGACTATTTTCAGCGGTGGATGAATCCACATTTGGTGTCCCAGTTGGCGTTTACAGCAGCAGGACGGTGTGCGTGGGACAAAGGAACTCCGGTGTGTGTGTTCATGCTGATGAAGGAACAACAGTGTGGCTCACTGATGTGTTTTTAATTTAGTTTTTGGACAGCAGTGGAGCTCCATGGCACAGAGGAAGAAGATATATTAGGCTTTAGCTACAAGGACTATGTGTTAGTAGGATACGTTGTTTTTTTGGCCTTTCATGGGTTTTGTTGACAATAATACCAAAAATATAGACTAGAGATAGACTCACCCTTAAAACTGCAATTACGAGTTTGGTTCTCTGACCTCTAGATGCCTTCCAAATCCATCTCAGAAATCCTGCCACACCCTGGTAAAACTAATATGTTCCTCACAGGGCGGGAAAATCCCAATCCGCTGGACAGCCCCGGAGGCCATCGCCTACAGGAAGTTCTCCTCCTCCAGTGACGTGTGGAGCTACGGCGTGGTCATGTGGGAGGTGATGTCCTACGGAGAGAGACCATACTGGAACCTCACCAACAGAGATGTGAGGCCTACTTGTTGACCCTCACCATCATGGTATTTTCCTACGGGAAGCTGTAGTCTCATTCATATTTTGCTGTACATGTGCAGGTGATCAAGTCTGTGGAGGAGGGCTACAGGCTGCCGACTCCTATGGGCTGCCCTGCTGCTCTGCACACACTCATGCTGGACTGCTGGCAGAAGGATCGCAACGAGAGGCCGCGCTTTTGCCAGATAGTCACCGTTCTGGACAAGCTAATCCGCAACCCAGAGAATCTGAAGTCCATGGACACGCTCTGCAGGTGGGTGGGCCACTGAATGGATCCGTATTTGTAGTCAAGCAACATGGGTGCACTGTGTCACATGCCGAGGAGTCTTTTGATTTAATTTGGCGTGACAGTTAGCCAACATTTAATCAAATATTGGTTCATGTGATTAGCGGATTAGGCTGCAAATCAAAGCAAGACACCGCCTGCGAGGGGCTGAGAGGATGATCTCCTGGACAATATATGGCGACAGACTGTTGGGATACTAAGTAACTGTCCTGGCGTGGGAGGCAGAGTGAATCCAATCTCATCCAGCTGCTATCAAACACCAGCGCAGTGGGATGAAGTTGCAGTTTCTGGCAGATGAAGCGAGTGGTCATGTTGCTTTTCCGATAAGCTCATCTCTGATAGACGCGCTGTGCGTTAAGTGAAAGCCTGGCTGTGATATTGACATTGATCCGCGGTGAGTCTGGGAGCAGGTCTGAGAGGACACCCAGGCTGAAGCTGGACCTGTGTAAATTGCTCTGTTCAGATCCGAGGTCCTCCGGAGTCAGTGGTGCATGGCGCTGTGAGGTGAGAGCAGCAGGAGGAAGAGGAGGAGGAGGAGGAGTGTTAAGGATTTCTCCTTTTATTAATCTACTCAAAGCACAACCACAGCCGCCACCTCTTCTCTATCATTTTAACTGCAATTGATTTTCTGCCTCAGCTACTAGCACATTTCAAAGCCCCCCTTTCCCTCTTTCGCTCTGCCTCTTGCTCACTTTTTGACTCTTTTCTTGTTTTCGGACTCCGTCCAACTAATCTTTTTGTCTTCCTCCTCATCTCTCTCTCTGTCTGTCTGTCTCTCTGTCTGTCTATCTATGGCCATCTGTCTCGCTCTCTCTCTCTCCCGCAGTTTAAACAGTCCTCCGCTGATGGATAGAGCCATCCCCGACTTCAGTAGCTGTAACTCAGTAAACGAGTGGCTGGACACCATAAAGATGAGCCGCTACAAGGACCACTTTGCAGTGGGGGGGTACCACACTCTGGGACATGTCATAGGCATGAACCAAGGGTAAGTACTGACCATGATGGAGAGTGATAACAGCTCAGAGCTCATGGTGAGCTGCTGGGCTGTACCAGCGTAAAGAGCCTCTAGGGTGAGGAATCACTCCGAGCTCAAACTGTTGGAGGTTGTAGCGTCTGCACGCCATCAAAAAACTGCTCCAAGTAAATGTCAGAAAATAAAGATAAAATTGTCGTGTTTCTGCACCGCTCACGTTCTTTGTTAATTACCACCTCCACAGTTCCATCTAATGAGCGTCTTCCATTGAGCTCAGTCACAAGCACAATAAACCCTCCTGCAGCACATTTACATGTGGGCCAGGGGTCAACATGTGAGCCGTCCTTCACGACTATCATCGCATGCGTCTCTCTGACAGTGTAACAGTTAATGGCCTTGATCCTCTTGCAGCAAATTGGGAGATGTAAAAGCCAAATACCCAAATACCACCAAATAATGGAATAATGTGCGCTGGCCGCTAATAATGAAAGGACAGGAAAAGGAGAAATTGGGCTGTGGGGGTGGAATTGCCTGCTTACATGTTGAGGTGATGCCATTCTCTTTTTAACAGACGTTCTGGTCACATTATAGCTACTATAAGGGCGGCTGTGGCTGAGGAGGTGGGGCAGGGGTCCACTAATCCCAGCACCTTGCATGGCAGGAACGTCGCCGTGTGTGAACGGGTGAATGAGACCAATCTGTAAAAGCGCTTTGGGAAGCTGCCGGAAGTGAAGACCATTTATTACTTGAATTGCTTTTACTTTGCAGATGTTGTGATCAGTGTCAAGCTACTGTCACATTAAATAGCCTGTCAGAGAAGGGTTATGTTGTTCTCTTTTCATTGCTTTAAGCTTTTTCCAAGGACCTTTTGTTGCACGTCATTCCTCTTTCTGTCTCTGAAAACGTGCCATGAGAGCGATGAGACAGTGAAGTTGCAGTCGGACAGATAAACAAAGAGCTGAAACTGACTGTGAAAAAATACATAAGAATTTATGAAGCGTTGCAACATGAAAGTGATGATAACAACATGAATGTCAAAGAAAAATGGCAGCTGGAAGCAAATATTATTATAACAGATGAAAAATGGGAAGAAACAGTTAAAGCAGGACACAAATTAACTAATAGCCCGTCATGGAGGGAATTTGATACTAAGGTGAAAATGCGGTATTTTAACATTTCAAAATACAGTAATACATCGGAACTACGTTGGAGGGGTTGTGGATTGGTGGGGGACTTCACAGATATATTTTGGGATTTCCCAAAGAGCCTTGATTTCTGGAGGTCTATCCAGACAGAGACTGAGCAGGTTTTGGGTGTTGAGGTTACTTTGGACCATGTATATACTGGATATACCTCCTGATAATATGGTGGACGGAGATTTGATCTCTATACTGAGAATTCTGCTGTTAATAGCAAAGAAAATGATAACGGTTTCCTGGTTGAGGCCGCAGCCCCCCAACATAACACAATGGAGAGACAGGGTGAAGAGACAGCAAGACTGCTGTAAGGACAGGAAGGTTTGCTGACAAATGGTCAGTTATCTTATTATACCACGGGTATACTCCATTTGTAGTGCTATTCCATGAACATTTGTTTGTCTCTACTCTCCGGTATAAGACACATGATACATTTGGCTAATACAACAGGTTATGTAGGGTATGTATGGGTTTGTGTGTCTATGTGTGTATATGTAGGAAAAACACGGATGGTGGGAGTGATGTGGTGTCGGAGATGTGATGGGGATATTGTAAATTGATATTATTATTTATAGTGCGGATGAGAAGGGGAATGGAGAATGTAAGTTACAAGTGCAGCTGTTTATGCGTCTCATAGTTTTATGTAATTTGTGTTATATGTGTTGAATAAAAAGGAAACATTGAGTTAAAAAAAAACAGAAACCCACTGTGAAGCTCCGTGACGCCACAAAGATTCTCTGTAGGTTCATCACTGCGAGTGAACCCTTTCACATTGTCACATTGTTTTCAGACTTTCATTTGATGCAGTTACTATAAAATATATATATACAGTATATATATCTGAAAATCACTGAGAGTAACTTAAAGTGGAAAGTGGTCACAAAGTAGTGTTACGGGGTTGTTATGCTGGTACATTATCCCGGCAGTTAAAAATTAGTTTGCTTAGCACAACACGACATCATTACAGAGTAATTATGGTGAAAAATATTTTAAAATGTGGATAATAAAAGCCTATCAATAATAAAAGCCTGTTCTGAATCAAGGGCATGTTCTGCATGAAGGCGCTGAATGTACAGAATGTTCTGCCTCAAAAACCCACTGATTTCACTGAAACAGCATTAAGGCCGTCATGGATCAACAACTCAGATATTTGTGTGTGTGTGTGTGTGTGTGTGTGTGTGTGTGTGTGTGTGTGTTGTGCAGGGACATCCAGAGGCTCGGGGTGACGCTGATGGGCCACCAGAAGAAGATCATGACCAGCGTCCAGCTGATGAGGGCGCAGGTCCTCAACAAGAGTGTGCCGTCTGTGCACGTATAACTCCAACGCTGAGGTTTCTGTCTGCTGAAATCCAGGAGCCCAGGTTTCTGTGAGGTCCAGAGGAACTCTAATGGGAAGTAAGATGATCTGGTAAATGGGAGAAGAAGGTGTGCAGGGACTTTACAAGACTTTTTCCTCAAGAGATTGAAGAACAAAAACATGAAAGTTTTTATCTACAGAGCAAGTAAACATGACTTCTGTGGGACAAGTCCGACCTTTCGTTTCTTTCCTATCCGATTACATTTTCTGAGTTTAAATGTCTTGTTCATAAATGCAAAGACTGCCTTAATTACCACAAATGATTTTAATTTTGTTGTCTACAAAGAGAAGATAATTTATCAATCATGAAACTTATCAGAGACATATGATGATTACTGAAGAGTGTGGTGTTGCTGCCTCTCCTGCAGTAACAGCTCGAGTCAGAACGAGTGGAGGAAAGTGAGGTAGGGCTCACCGAGTGATCGTCTCCACAGCGGAGAAGACCTGTTTCACCCCAGGCTATTAATACCAACAACAGGCACATTTCTCCTCCGTCCAACCTTGATGAATGACCCCAGGAGAGCCCTGGAGCTCTCCGCCCAGTCTGAAGCTGCACGGCGCACAACTGCTGTACTTGGAAGATGCGTATGATTCAGTTACAGTGCACTTTATTCTACAATCTCTCTGTGGTGGAGAGGCTTTGCAGCTGTGTCACAAATCTCACCCACAACTGGAGCCGCGATGTTGGTCTGTTAAAGAATTCTCTGTGAAAATATTACATTAACAAAGGCTAACTAAAACCCAAGGAGAACAAGAGACAGCTAACATGTATTAGTGTTATGAGCAGCTCACTCGTGAGATTCCTTTCCAAATTTTCTTGAAAAGAAAATATGTTTAAGTTTCATACAGTCTGTGTTTAAATATGCATACAGAATATGTTGGCCGTTTCAAATGTTGGTATAAATATTGCATCAGATGCATTTTCAGTATATCTGGGGATTTCTTGTTATACCTCTTATTTTAAATTGATTCCAAATGCACTGCCATTTAAAGTGCATTTCCAATCAGGTCTAAATGTCTAACAAATATATTTTAAATGCACTTCAATTACTGCAAACCTATTTCAGTTAGAAGGTTTATTCTTGTTGGTGGGAACGGTAATTTGATAAATTAATCCTAACTACTGGTTCACTTACCATCGTTGCATATAGTTTAAAGTCACATCCTGAGCAAACTTCAGTGAAGTCTCTGGTGAAATCTCCAGAAAAGGGTTAGTAAGCAGACCCTGAGTTAAGATTCTTTTGTCAAACTCTTTCTTCTCTTTTGTGTCTGCTTAAAATATATTTGAACCTGCAAAGGAAAATCAAGTTCAAATATATTCCTCTCAAGGCACTTTCAGAAGCAGAAATCCACTGTTGTGTAGCTAAAAGGCATTTTGAAATGCATTTGGAAGATCCCATATATTTTCGAAAATGCATTTGAAATCTATGATTTCAAAATGAACATCAGTAAACGTTTGCGTTGTGTGTTAGCCGAGTGGCTGGCAGCAATGCAGCTGGTATTAATGTTAGCTGACAGCTAGAAGCTAACTCTAGTGTGAAAGCTAGTTATACAGCTGAGCTAAATGCTGCTAAAAGATCTATAAAATCAGTCAGATGAGCTGAATGTGAAAATCACATCAGTAAAAGTTATCAGCACAAAACTTGTCTGTCTGCTTAATTCTGCTTCAACGCTAAACAGCACCTGTTTACAGGGAGCGTCCAGGCCTCCGGCAGCTGCCAGCGTCCCACCGAGCGCCCACTGTTGGCTTCGTCTAATCTCTGATGTGACCACCATTAAGCCCAGAAACAGATGTTAAAATTTGACAGTGGGCCATGATTTTGTATGGAAATGTATTCTAAAGTAGCCTATGACTGCCAAACCTCTACAACATTTTTATATTTCCTTAAATATTAATCCTTTAAATCTCGTAAAAATTAAGCCAGTATAAATATACCATACATTCAACCAAAGTTAGACATTACAGTATGTTAGGGTGGATCGTCCTTTATTCCTCTATACCCAAGCTGTGGAGTAATATTGTGCTGGGACACCTGAACGCCCTCTTATTCTCTTGGCATTCATGAACAAAATGGTGCAGGAGCTCTTTTAATTCACTGGACGTTTTGGGATCAACGCCAGCACTAATACTACTCAGTGCAATAATTCTGCACCCCAGAGCATCTGATCACATTTTCTGTGTGCTGGGAAAATGCTGGGAATATAGCACACATAAGCTACGCAGACTGTAAAATAAAGTGTTACTTCTGATTAAATGTGATTACACTGTTTGCCTCAGTGCTGATGAAAAGTGGAAAAAGAAAATCTAAGTAGAATGTTTGTATCTAAAAGCTCTCAAAAAGTACATAATTAGCTCTAATTTGTATCCCCTCCGTGCCATCAGGAGAATGTCTTCTTCTCGTGCACCTCGGTAGGTTTTCCTCTACATAATTGATGTCAGTTTTTATTATAGAAGAACCTCATGATATTCCTTGAGTTTGTATCGTAGCGGCATTTCACTGCTCGTTTGAAAGGTTTTCTTTTTTCTTTACTACGCTTTTGAAGACACTGGACTGAAAACCCATATTTTATAAAGTTAGGATATGTTTTTGCTAGATGAATTGATTTATAATGTATACAGCAAGTTCAGTCACTGGAAGGAAGAAAAAAAACTGGATGTATTCACCTTTCATTATTTATTCATGCTCATTTTTTTTTCCAAATAATACAACTCTGAGAGGTTTTATTACAGTCAAAGAATCATCTTTGTTGCTAATGATAAATGTGCAAACTGTCCATAAATACACAATAAAGGAACGTTTGTCTTTGTGTGACTGCAACAGTGATTTTCAGAATATCTCCAATACAATAACGAGCTGATGTCCACTATCTTTGGGTTCTTAACGTATGCACACGCTAAACCTCATGGGAGCTGTAGTTGTTGAACGCAAACAAAACGATCATTATCTCATGCACTAACTAATATCTGGAATAACAATGGATCAAATTCCTACATGTGATGTGAAAGCTCATAGTGACAAAACCAAACAGAATGATCGTCCAACTCTGACGTTCCCTGCAGCTGTGTGGAGCCATTTAGCATTTGTTTAGCAGGTTCTTTTGGTTTTTCTGGTCCGTAAGACCAGTTCTAATCAACACCGTTTCTCGAAAACAACCCCCCTTGGTGCTTCCTGTTCAGTGCTGGGGTTCGTAGCCTAGTTAAGAATTTAGGACGTCAAACTAAATTTATAAAAACTGCATGCGGGGAATTCGACTGTATGGAGGCATGTTGCTTTGCTTTACACACTTAAAAAACAATGCCTGTCGGGTTCGGGTCAGGCTTGGTTACTACTCTCTTGGACTCGGGTCAAGTTCGGACAGAAATATTGTTAAACGTCTTTATTTGGCGTTTTGTGGAGTTTCTCAGCTGAAAATTTCAGGTAACGCAGGAAATGATGCATTTAATATCTAGTGCAATGTTAGGTATCCATTTAGCCTAGAATATTGTTAGTAAATGCCAGTATTGTGTGGGACAGAAACCAGCTTAAACCGGTCGCAAGACTCTAGCGCCACTATGCCCAAAAGTCATCTTGGAATAAATAATGTCCGTTAACCAAAGAGCTAGTTTAGTGCTTCAACTGGATTCACCTCCTGATGCACTCAACCGCCCTGCATGGCATTTTCTGTGGATCCATCTTGACAAACATGAAAGATAATCAGCATGTAGTCCTGAAGGTGTCAGACAGCCCTCCGAGAGAGATTTGCCTGAGGAGTGGTGCGTCATTTAAGAAATCGGCTCACGTGGTCCAAAGATCATTACTGCTGAATATTTTTCCTGCGCTCAGAGAGGGCAGAGCTCAGCAACATTCATCTAGGACTCATCTCTGAAAAAGAAAACCATCATTACTCCGTCAGCCGGTCTGAACTTTGCAGCGCTACGACTCTCACTCTGCAACACTCAGGTTGAAAACAATTGACTTTGACTTCCTTAATGCTCATTGCTGAGTTTTTGAGTAAATTGCTTTTTTTTTCTGTGGGAATGAGCCCTGACCCAGCTGATGAATCTGTGTCTCAGTAATTGTCCTTTCCTTCACCTTAGGAGGGCTGTTAGGAGATTATCCTCTCCTTGGTGAAACGAGACCTAACACAACATCATTAATCTCATTACTAAGGCCATGTTGCTTTGTTGCCACCGAGTCCCACGCCCAATTATCAGCCTCAGCCCTGTCCCCATGACGACGGCGAGTCCCGCCCATCACTAACAACCATCTACACTGTCCCCTGATTGACTTCTGTGAGAGTGACGGTTATAGCACTTTGTGTCTGCAATCAGGCATCCTCAGAGCCTCGGCTGCGTCCGTGTCCTCATGTCCCCCGGATGTCCTGCGGTTGACTGCGAACAGTGCACAAAGCTGATCCCAACAAAGAGTGGCTTTGGCGCTTCTTATCGCCTCGCAGCAGGTCCACATCACGAGGGAGGGGCAGACAATGCAGACGGATTTAAGCATTTATTGTCAAGTTTGCTTCTAACGTAAAGCAGCAACAATGCAAATTCATTAACCAGCTTTCAAATCTGTGTAAATCTGCACAGTCATAATGAAGTCTTTGTGAACAACCTTGGAACAATGCATGTGTAGAGCTTGCAGTGTAATTCCACCAATATATTTCATCCACTGAACAATCCGTGAGAGCCGAGCGAGGAGCCGTCACTGGGGATTGCCTTGTCAGTTCACTCGGCCCGCCGCTATAGGTAGTTTTAGTTTAGTTCTTTATTATTTTTACACGGCTGTGAGGGGACTTTTCCCTAAACACAACACAAAATATCTTTCAGCTCCACTCTTTTAGAACACTTTATTTGACAGAATGGGGAAAAAGGTGCGCAGATTCATCACCAACTGGATGTTATTGGCTTGACCTGCCACTGTTCTACACGGAAATGTGATTTATATGCTTTGAGAGGACGGGAGCACTCAGTATTCAGAAGCAAACTGTTGAATAAGCATTGCATTTTGTGCAGAAAACAACCTGATCAGGTTGAGAAAGCTCCTCGAGGAAATAAACAACTTCTGGAAATGTGCCAGAGAGATAGAGACTTTCCCTCTGGCCAAAAAAGCACCCAATCAGGGGTTAGGCCTGGGTCAGCTCACCGCTCAGTGTGTCTCCGTGCCTTTTGGTTACTGTTTGATTTCTGTAGATTTCTCAGGGTGATGGGGGAGGGTGGAGCAACGTTCTTCCTGAAGTCCACTACCAACTCCACTGTCTTTAGAGCATTGAGCTCCAGATTGTTCAGGCTGCACCAAGTCACCAGATGGTCAATCTCCCACCTGTAGGCGGACTCATCCCCACCAGAGATGAGCCCAATGAGGATGGTGTCAGAGCCTGACGGACTCGTGACTGGAGGTCCAGCTGTTGGTGTAAAGGGAGAAGAGTACAAGGGAAAGAACGCAGCCTTGAGGGGAATCGATGCTGATAGCCTGGGAGTCAGAGACATGCTTTCCCAGCTTCACATGCTGCTTCCTGTCCGACAGGAAGTCTGTCATCCACCTGCAGGTGGAGGCGGGCACATGGATCTGTAGTCATTAAGTCCTGTGGGCCTTGGCTTCTTCGGGATGGGGATGATGGTGGAGGCCTTGAAGCAGACTGGCACATGGCATGTCTCCAGTGAGGTGTTAAAGATGTCAAGGTATAGTCTGGCTTTTGCCATGGTTTTCATTTGCAGCTTCCATTCAAAAACATCGGTATCATATCAGGCTTGAAAAACACATATCAGATGACCCCAGCTCAGGCAGAAGCACAAAAGGGAAAGGGGGAAAAGAGGTCCAGACAGAAACAGAGGGAATGAAGCCGAGACTAAGAGAATGAGAGGCAGAGAGGAGGCTGACAGAATGTAGAGCAACGGAGCATCTCTGCTGAGCTGAACTCTCCCAGAGGAGCCGAGGCTTTTCAGAGAAAGAGAGCGTAAGGAATACTAAGACATTCTGCTCTGTCATTTAGCACTCTGCTATTCCACCATTCTGACTTTGCTGTTTGCTGTATGGGCCTTCACTAGATTCACTCATCGCTGTATGATCAGCCGGTTAGTTTATAAGGCAGTCAGTCAAACAGTCAACAGTTAATAAAACCAGTCAACTAAGTGAAATAGTCAACTAATACTAAGTGTAACACCTCTGTTATTACCGAACTGCATATGAAGGCAGATATGCAGCATTTCTGCCCGAGGCAGAGCACTGAGCCTTAAACATGTTGTCTCTCTGAGTGCTCTACAACAGCTACTCATCTTTTGCCCTGTGTGTGTTGGTTGACTTATGTGAAGCTTTATCAGAAGCTCCGATAAAATATTAAAATGATTTTACAAGCAAGGAGCTTTCAGCTGTTTGTATACACATGGTGGCTCAGGAAACAGCAAAAAACAACAGGGCTGACAACAATTCAGTTTTTAATGAATTAGTAAAAGAAAAAGTTAGTGCTATGTAGCTCAGGAGATTGGTTTTAAACTGTGAGCAAAAAGAAGGGAAACATTGATTCCCACAGGTGAAGTGGTCAGATGCAGGGCAGAGGTGCAAAACCTTTAAGATGGTCATGAAGATGAGCACTGCCTCCTCTTTCATCAAATCAAATCAAATCAAATTTTATTTATATAGCGCTATATCATAACAAAGTTATCTCATAGCACTTGTAAATATAGAGCAAGTCCAAGCAAACTCTATATCTACAGACCCAAC
>JAVQJF010061899.1:0-48786 GCA_036023855.1 Gadopsis marmoratus | reverse complement strand
AAGGGATACAAAAGTGATGAATAACCAACATCAGAATTTGAACCGTACAAAAACAAGATTTTTAGTTAGAATAAAACAGTAAAATAATATAAAAACAGTATGTGTTGATACTTAAGGGTATTACATTTATATAAGGGGATGAAGCAGCATCTGTTCTTAGGCTGACTACAGCATGAACATAACTGTTACACACACCAGCCAGACAGTCAAGCTGACTTTACAAGGCAATAAACAACACCTGCAAACAACCATGGAGACAGAAAGTACAACAGTGATCTGATTAGCAACATTTGAACTAAAAGTCAGCTTGTTACTACATGGTGACTTTTGTTACCTTATAATAACTGGTGTTATCTACAGCTGTACAGTCAAGGTTTGCAGGCTAATAGTCATGGCCAGGCTATAACCATTCTGCATGCTATCCTCATCGTTCTAATGACAAACTGTGTTGAGCTTAGGCCTCGACAGCAAACTATCATACAGGCTACAGGGGTTTCTCAATGTTAGTTATTGTTTTTACACCGCTGCTATTGTTGTTTCTGTTACTTGGTAATGTTCACATTTATTTCACATGATTATAGTATAATGCAAAAAGAAACAAACAAGTAAAAAGTCTGGACAGGTCATATAAAGGCTCAAAAAATAAAAGTAAAAAGGGGGAGCAGCTGAAATAAAATGACTAAAAACGAATCAGATGCACACCTTCAAAGACAACAAAACAATAAACAGTATAAACATGTGTATGGAGAGGGCAATTCCAGTTATTTCCCTTCTTCTCAGATGTATGTTCTGGTTGAGCGTGCCTTGCCCCACAGTTTGGCACAAGACTAAAGTTTCCACACAGTGAGATGAGACCAGGGCATTGGCTGAAATTATTCCACACGGTGAGATGAAACAGGATTGGCTGGGAGGCAGGTTGGGCTCCGTCCCTACAGGTCCCCTTCAACTCGCTTCTTGCGGACTAGAGTGGAAATGTAGAATAAAAATAAATAGATTTTTTAAAAAAAAGAACCAAAAGTGTGACTTTTTACCCAAAATCAACTGATTTGACAGAGTAAAGAATATAAGAACGAACAACTGCAAACATGCCACACAACCTTCAACCTACACAGGCCTGTTAGTTCATCATGAACACACTATGTGAGTCATCATGAGCAAAGTTTAGACCCATTTCAACAGGGTGTGTCAGCGTGTACAGAAAACAAGAAGTGCGATGTCATCACTCTCAAAGCTGTATGATCACACATGTGTCAGTCTCCACACTGTGAATGCAGTGAACGCGCCATTCAAACACTGTGATGCACTCACACACTGATAGTCACACCCATGCATCACACCTGTGCTACCGCGACTCTGACAGGATGAGGAGCTAAAAGAGAGGAGAGGTCGTCACTGTGGACGTCTTATGGGGGGGGGGGGGGGGGCTAAAAAAAAACTGTAAAAGGCAGATGAAATGCTAAGATTTGGGAGTTACCAAAAAGAGAGATACCAGGTGGAAGGTAATGAGATGCAATACACCCAGCTTTTGCAATTTTTACAAAATCTCAAACTGTTGTATGTGTGTGTGTGTGTGTGTGTGTCATACCCAGGTCATTGTTCTTGGTGATAGCTGCAGCAGCTCTGGAGCGAGGTCCTTGCTGGGTGAAGTGGTAGCCAAACTTCACTATGCTGTTGTTCTCTTCCAACATTTTAGCGATCTCCATCTCTATCGTAGTTCCCAGCTGCTGCCTCTGAAACACACAGAAGTCAGGATCTCAACATCAGAGTCAGAACGTCACTTTGGTTTATAGCAGAAGACTTGGACCACGGGGACACAGTTTAACTTCTTTTCCACTCCTGGAAACTCTCAACTGGTCTTTTTTGTTTTCTTCAGACAGTGGTCTGTGCTGGCTGGCACTGCATAGCGCAAACATTTTCTACGACTTCAGCCTGCGACTTTATTAAAAGAGTGCAACGACTTGCTCAGTTCCTTATAATACCCTACAAAGATCCTGAATGACTACAGCAATAAAAGAAAAAAACAAGTTAGCATGGAGAAATACAAATAAATGTGCACGTGCGTGTACATGTGTGTCGCAAAGGATCTGGTACCTGGTTGTCTATCTTGATCTCTGTGAGTGTGTCGTTGTCCCGCAACGCATCAACCAAAGCCTGCACACCTGTCCCGGTGATAAAGTTGGTCTCCAAGTTCAAACTTCGCAACGTCTTGTTCTCCCGCAGCATGTCACTGAACGCCTGGGAGGAGGAAAACATAATGCACAGACGTAAATATGGAGTTGTCAGGCGTGAACTAAGCTACTAAAAAGCCCACAAGCCGCTCCCTCTCACCACGGCAATTGGGTCGTTACTCCGTGTTGCTGCCAGGCTGAACTTCTTGACGTGCATGTTCTTCTCCATAGCTTTGGCCAAGTCCTTCAGCGTGGGAATTGGAATGTTCTGACAAACCAACAAAAAGACACACCGGCATTGGTACAGGGATATACATAAGCAAATACTCACTCTATACATACTTGTATTTCTGTGTACCTTAATGTTGTTGAGGTTGACCTCTGTTAAGGAGCTGTCATTGTTTTTTATCCTCTGCAGAGTTTCTTCTACGTTGGTGGGGTTGGGAGGCTCATCAAACACTGGGTTCATCTTCTCCCCCTTGATCACATCTAGGAAAAAAAAACAAAACACACACAGAGAGGTCAAGCTATTGATCCTCTTGGGACTTTTGAAATGATCAATTTAACTCTGATCGTACTTACTGTTGTAACCCTCTTTACTTCCAGTCCCATCATATGTCTGAGTACTGGTGACCAGCGTGTGAACACCCAGGATCGCTGCAAACAGAAGCAAAGCATAGACTCAGTAGCTGTGGTGAGGAATCAGTGTGCACGCATGTGTCCTCCAGGGTTCAAAAATGCACCAGTAAGTGAATGAACAGTAACCAAATATGCAGGTCGTAGCAGACAAGGGGTGTTATTTTGCTCAGTGAGCCCTTTTACTCCCCCATCATCACACACAGTAAAGGACAGAGCCTTTACTGTGTCTGTCGCAGCAGAACTTACGAAACTGTGACCAGCTCCCTTTTCAAAGAAGCCCTCAAACAGAGTTGTGTTTTTAAACCCTTTTTAACAAGGACTTCTTTGCTCTCTCAAAAAGGCATTTATTCATTCTTACCTGCTAGATCGCACAGTTCTGTATCTGTGGCGCTGGACAGGGCTTCCTCCAATTCTGGATCGAGGGTTGTGACTTCCTCCTGACGTGTTTCTATTGGTTTCTGCTTGGGAACAAATGTTTTACCTACGGACAAAGAGGGAAAAGGAAAGGACCATTTCATTCAAATTCTCAACTCAAAGGAGATGATTCAGCTCTCATAAAAATGGGCAATAAATGCCTTTACCGTCAACAGAGAGTGAAGAAACAGGTACATGCAGGCCGGGTGACGGTTTACTAGAGATGTTATATAACGTTCCAACTATTAACTATTAATCCCCTACAGCCATTGCTGTGAGTGAGTGAGTGAGTGAGTCTACCAGCAAATGGACACATTCCCAGATAAAGCAACTGTACAATTAATATGAACACATAGGTACAACACTAATCAGGGCTTGTATCTTCACTTTTTTCTTTGACATCAGACAGCACACTTCACAGCAGGACCATGAAATGATCATCACTCTCCTTTGCTCTTGAGCTATAATTATTTCTTGTTGTGTTTCTTGTTGCTTCTTTACTTAAATCCATTAGACATGTTATGCTTTCTTGCAATGCAGAAAATCAGCACAGATCAATTTATAGTTTTTTTCACTTTGGCATTTTCTGTGTTTTGTTTTCGTTAGTGTTAAACAATCCCAATTACATCCACTGCGATTAAAGATTGTTAAAGAAAATGTAAAAATAACTGAAATTCTTGTTTAGGCCATCTTATAATGATGCTAACGTTTCTGACAGGGAAGTGGAGTCTGAACAACAGAAATGTGCTGTGTAAAATAATCCAGCCATTTTGTCATTTATCAACATTCCTCCAACCATCAGTGGTTCAGACTCCCTGAACACAGTCCAGCCATGACTCTCTGAGAACTGTGCTATTGCTATGGCAACCTATCTGATGGAAGAAACGGAAAGAGCAAAAGGAAGTCATGGAACAATGATTGGCGCAATTGCACTGGACGGGGGGGCCATCCAGTGGGTGCCATTCGCTTTCTAATCTGCCTGTCTCCTTAAACAAAAATACAGTAAAAACAGGGCCTCCTTCTTCTTCTCCTCCTCCTAAGTCAGTCAAGCCAGTCAAATTGTTCAAACTGGCCCGTCGTGGGGGCTCTGGCACTTCCTGAAAGCCAGTAAACAGTAAATACAGTCATCAGGCAGCTTCCTGTGCCAGCCCTTCTGCAGCAACATTTAGCCCCTCAGAAACAGGGCCAAAGTCCGGGCGTCTGTATGATCCCACAGGAGCGTATATGGACTAAATGAGGAAAACACATTGGGGCACAGCACTGTACAAACGCTGAGGGAAAACAGGCATGTCAATAGCGCAGTGTCTGCCTGTTACAGGAGCTTCAGCCAGATGCAGATAATACTGGGTTTGAAAAGGGCTTTGACTTGACACTCATAATCCCAGGAGAAGCCCGAGCCCCTTTGATAATTCGATTCCATCATATTGATGTAAAACGTTGAGAGACGTTGTTTTTATCGTTGTGCCCAAAAACTCCCATTTAAGTGAACATTGAGAACTAGCCAGTTGCAGTGGTGCGTGATTTGCATACAAGGCATCTTTATTTACATAAGACATTTCATACAGAGGGTAAACTCAAAGTAGTAAACGTTTTGACAAAGCAGGGGGATGTGACGCCACCGTGTTTACAATGCAGATCATTGACATTAGGTCTGGCAATATGAGGTCGTGCTGCTAAACCTAATCCACAAATGCAAAATTTAATTATGCAGGATGTCAAGTTTGAATCTGATCCAAATCATTATCCTAGTGATTATTCCGCAGATAATCCTAGTAACATCCGTCTGCTAAAAAAAAAAAGAAAAGAAAAGAACAAAGAACGGGAACGAAGCCATCAGTTCCAGCTCCCTTCAAAAAGCTGTCATTCCCATTGTACGGTTGTACGTACAAGTTGTACGTACAACTACAGCAAATAAGATGGGTCAGAAATTGGTTAGTGCTGTTTACAATAAATAATTTATTTTTTGTTTCACTCTTCCAAATAAATTTGGCTAACCTGTGGGATTTTTTCACTGCATTACCAGGTCACAGCAGTTGACTTGGTGAGGTACTGATAGAAATTAGGTCAAAAACGACAAAAATACAAACCAGAATAATCCTGTAAACTGAACTATTATTAAATCCTGAGCAGTAAACTTGCAGTAACTGATGTATTTATTCCCTTTGCAGCTCCTTGTTACACATGGCCGCATGATGGCAAATGCTTCAACTGCGAAAGCAATTCAGAAAAAAGAATAAAATATTGGGAGGCGTTTGCTACAGAGCTGCTTTCATTGGTGCCACAGGCACTGTAACCTCAACAAACATCTTTTTTATACTTGCCTTGAATGCTCCAATTAGTGTAACAATAATATTTCCTTATATTTCGCTGACACAAGACTTAAGTCAGCTGTGCCCATTTTAAACCTCGACTGAATTGCACTGAACATGGCACCAATACTTTGCACCTCTCAAAACACAATCATCTTTTCCGCAGATCATCAACTTTGACCACCATCGAGCAACGAAGTCAAGGACAAACAGAAGGAATAAATAATAAAAACAGACGGATTATAGAAAAGTAATAGGGGCTAACTAAATATATTATAGAACATTTATTATATTTTATAGAACATTTAAATGGTTAAAAGGCTGCATTTAAACAGGCTGTTTTCCCCTGAATTGATGTGTTACTGAAAGGACAAAACAAACACACACACACACACACACTCATGACCACATTATTTTACAGCAGGGGGTGAGTATAACAAGGGGAAGAGAAACACAGAACCAACACAGTGATGTGAGTTTTCCATGCTGTCATAGGGAGTACATACACACACACACACACACACACACACACACACAGGGAGTATAATTTCTAACAGGCCAGGCTTGGGTCAGGGGGAAGATGCGAGTTCCATATTTCCTCTCCAATGAGGGAGTAGCGTTCATGGATGTATAAAGAGAACTGGATACAGCATCGGAGGCGGGTCCCCGTTCATTCCTATGAGAGTTGCTCAGTGGTGCATGAAGCCAAAAAGATTCGACTTCCTGGGAACAAAATTACCCGGATCTTCCGCATAGCTTCGGCCCATAGAGCAAGTGCACTAGTGTTTTCTTTAGCTCCGCCTCCCAACTGCTTGGTTTCAGGCTTACTCACATTAATGGCAGTGACTCTGTAACACTTGACTGGGCTATTTATGCATTTTACAACTTTAAGGACATAATGGATTAAATAAGGGCTATTTAAGTGTTCGCACTGGCTAGTTGTTGTACCTCAACAAAAAAAACATCTGCTGATTTACAGATGTCTCTTTCACATTGTAAGTGTATGGGAAAAAGTCTCTTGGGGCCAGAGGGCATCACATGACAGACCCAGAAGATATAATTACACAATTTGGCCACTGCGTCAAAGCCAGGCGCACTTCCTGGGGGCTTGGTAGCATTCACATCTTTGGAGAGCATAAATAAAGGAATTCCGCTGGACAAGAATTTCTACTTTTCTCTTTGTCTTGTTTTTCCTGTCATGCTGTCACATAAAGCATCTCCTCCTTTTTCTCTCTTCTAGAAAGATTACCATATGTCTTAAAACTTGTTTCAACAGAACTGGTTTCTCTCAAGAAGATCAGGTAGTTTCAGTTTGTGCCGCAACATTAATCCCATCTGGATCAGCAGCTGGTGTTTAGTCTCCCTTGTTGTGAGAAAGCTCAGGAAGCCCTCTGACAATTGTATTCCCCTTTGGATAGACCACGATATCACAGACTTCTGTAATGATGATTATCACATGTTCAATACTAATACTTGCTAAAAGGCCTGATTATATAACTGTGTGAGCATCACATACAACCACAGTCAACTGCTGTAAAATGAAAGATTATTTTTATGGCATTAGGACATTTTTGTATAGTCATGACAGGAGATAAAGGTCCACAGCTGGACTCTGACTTTTCTCATTGATTGAAATGTCGATTCACAAACAAATACAAAACAACCAAAAAATAAAATAAAATAAATCAATGTCAACTTGAGAAATCACTCTCATTCAAATAAGGCCTCAGGCTCAGATTTGCATAGTTTTGTCTGATAAAACCGTCAGCCTGGGCCTCAGTCTTCAGCACAGCAAGTAAGATTTACGATTCTCTAGAACAATGGTTCCCAAACAGTGGTGCCCTGAGGACGGGCAAGATTTATCATATAATCATTGTTCATTTATTGTGGGCTTTTAATAACTTTTCACCACATTAAAAAGAATTGTCAGCATTTACATTATCTATGTTTTTATGTTGCGTTTTCAAAAACATATCAAAACAGAAGTAAAAATAAGCTATAAATATCAAACTCTGAAAGTTAAAAACGCAGTCATGCTGCACTTGGTGACATGACAACTCACATTTGCCAGTTGTCATAGTAACACAACACGCTTTCTGGCTCAGGAGTATTTCAGGCACTCGGCAGTCAGAAAAATAGGGACCTTCAGAACAAGCGATGGAAAGATTTGACACAATAAACTCAAAGAATTGCTGATACATCCGAGGGTGAGGGTTGTGCAAACAGAACCGATTACTACCCGTTTCTAATGCTGATATGACTGAATCTCAGCCGGCCAACAGAACTAAAATCAGACTGAACGCTACTCAGCTAATGGCTTAACGTAGAGGTTTTGGCTGCTTGTGGACGACAGATATCCCCTATTCTCTGAAAGCACATTAAATGGGCAACCTTTTTTGTCCTTGCACAACCTTTTTTGTGCCGTGGTCTAAAAAAGTTTGCTAAAAACCACTGCTTTGAAAGTGAACTGACAAAAAACATCAATAAACAAATACATTCAAGACGTATAATCCTGACCGTGGCTCCTCGTCTGACACTCCCTACCTCCTATCCCCTGGTACAAACACACCTCCCCCTCACTGCTGTATGTTGCATAACAGGAGACATGCATTAATAATACCTACAAAGACCACAGAACAGCAATTACTGCTGTGTGTCTGTACTACTGATAAAGACACCTCGGTTCTTCATCCCGAGAAATATATTACTAACATGCGACAGCACCACACTACTGTTAGGCATGGTACACTGCAGAACGCTGGTCAACATCCCTACAGGAATTTGTTTTGTTGTCATCATTTCAATGACAGTACTTGACCTTAATTGTTTTTCAATTGGAAAGCCCTTTGTTCCATTGTCTGTGTTGACTTCGCCTGTAAGGACGGGTTCATTTGAAGTCAACATATACCACAAAAAAAAAAAAATAATCAAAAAATGCACCAGTTATCACACAAAAACAAAAGAATAAGAAGTCAGACACCAGTCAACCCGAGGATTGTTATCCTTCAAAGAAGGTTTTAAAATTATGGAACGACTCTCTGTTTGGTGCTCTATCGTGGACAGTTGTAGACAAACACACACACACCTTTCTTCTCTCCAGTGAAGGGCACTACATCCTCTCTGTCCTTGTACTCCATGGCTTCCTTCTCCAGGTATTTGAGGAGGCCTTCCCTGTTGAACGATCCTGTTGCCGTCTTAGCCGTCTGGTCCTTCTGACGCATGCTCGCTGGTAGAAGAGCATTCTGAGGAGATGCGACAAGGACACACATTAGATCTGTCAACTGATTTACAATACACTCACTATAGACTTAAAATTTAAATCATAAATGCTAAATTATATATTTTAAGCTGTTAATGTATCCATATGCCTTCTATCTAACTGGATAAAATATCCATTCATGCATTTACTTTACTGAAACAATGACAGAGACCGCTGAAATGGCCGGTCTCCTCCAAACTTTAGTGTGTTCTCAAACGTCTGTCAGACACAGCGCTGAAAGTAAATGCCAGTACATCCCATATGCATATTCAGGTCTGTGGCTTAAAAGTCAGTCTTAACATGACAACACTACCAATTGAGGGCCATTTGTTGTAGGTTAGTGAAAACTTGGGGGAGACCAACTGCTGTGCTTCTTTATGTAAACACACCGAATTCTACTTTGTCTGTTCAAAAGGCACGAGATGCAGAAATTAACACCCCCCCCCCGGGTCACCATGTAGGGTGATTTATGTCAATCTGGTTAGATGAAATTTTAATTAAAAACACCCAGGCACCTGGGGGGGGGGGGTTTCATTGTACTCTACAGTCACAAATAAACCCACAAACACTTTCAACTCAGACTCCCCTTTTAAATTAATTTCCTAACCATGGAGGCTGGGGACTGGGAGTTGTATTCTGCAATGCATTCCAGGAAGGACAAGAGGCATGAACTTGTTGGTACCAGGTAAAACTAAGGGTCATTTTTGTGAAAATAGAACATGTCCTTCATTCTGTCCTTTTTTGAGAAAGCAAATTATGGCTGTATGGATTTTATGAGCTTTACTGAGTGCATACAATGCATAATCTCTTTTATTTTTAAATTGGCCATTTCCCAACAAACCCCTTTGACACAGGAACTCCCTCCCACTTAAGAGCGCTGGAGCTCCTCCAAACCCCCATCAAGGCCTGACCTCAGGGTCCATCTCCTCGAGGGCTGTTTCCAGCTGCTTGAGCTCCTCCGCCGACAGTTTGTTGAGGATTTCATCTTCGTCAAGATCCTTGTACTTGTCCAGGTCCTTCTTGTACGACAACGCCATGGTGCCGGAAATAGTTTTCTAAGCAACACTTAAGAGCAGACCACAGCCACACTGTTTCTTACTCTGGCTCACTACTCCAGACCAGGGACAGGCAACCTGAAGACAAACAAAAGCACAGACACATACAAATAAACATTCATCATCAGCAGATGGGGCAGATCATTCCTTTTAATTTAGCGGACTAAAACAATGTAATTATATTTAGGAAAATGAGATCATCTCATCCCTGTTAAACAATAGTTGATCACAGCTGGGCGAAAAAATGAGGCCATGTCATGATGCAACACACACACAGCTGGAACAAAGAAGAACTTTCTCAGGCTGAGACAAATCATCTGACCGTACCCTTGAGGATCACCAACAGCTCTTTGTGCATGCCAACTTTGTCCTACTTTAGAAAAAATTATCATCTTTAATAAAAAAAAAACAAAAGAAGCTGATTGTAATGGATATAAAACCTCATGTATGTATTTTCTTCTAGGGACTAATGGCCTGAAAATAAAGCAAAGTGCAACAGTGGCAGGAAATACTGGAGTAAACCCTTAAGTGGATTTATAGGAAAATAACACCAGTTTAGATTAAATAAAGCTTAGATAAGTGAATGAGTTGGGGAGTGAGTGTGTATCCTGTCAAACAAAATAAAGAGGCTTCAGCCTTCAGTTCACTCTCCCACGCCACAGTCCGAACACAAAATAACCTCGTCATTTCCAGATTCCCTGCAGGACTCCACAGATGGTCTTAGTCCTGATCACTCACACACTTTACTGTACACACAGTTGAACTTAAACTCTTCTTTCCCTAACAGCTGGCTCACGCTATTGGCACCTTTACAGGAATGACAAAGCTGTGTGTGTTTGTGTAAATACAGAATAGGCAGTCTCACTGATTCACGTCAATTGTGAAATATAGCACCATCTCTAAACTTGGTGACAACAGAAAAAAAAGAAAAACAGCCTGTGCCTCAACTCTGTAGTTTAAATGAAGATTTTTTAAACATTTAGAGCCATTTCCCCGGAGCTGCCCGAGTGATTTCTCCAATTTAGAGGAATTCCCTGAAGGGTCTGACACTGTTCAGTTCCCTGTCTCTACACTCCAGGCTCTGTCCTGGAATAATCCTTCCCCTCACCTCCTCCATTAGACCGCTACAACTACACACATTTATTTCAGAAATGATGAGGGCATTTGCAAGCCTGAGTGCCCACAGATGAAGCTGGGCTCAAATGTCAGCACCGATGACTTTAATCAAAGCGTGTGAATATAACGATCTACAATAATAATCTCACTCTAATGTTTTACTGCACAGTAGTTGAGTCCGTACAGTGAAGTCTAGGATTCTGCTACAGCTAACTGAGAGGAAGGAGATCAGCCAGTCGAGCAGTAATGGTGCTAGACAAGGTGATGAAACACGCAAATGGGTATTCAAATTTGACCCAAAAGAAAATGTCAGGCTCTAAAATAATAAAACATAAATCTGTCATTTTTTTAGGCTCACAGAAGAAAATCCTAAAAATGACATAAAGGTGAAATGATGAACACAGCATTAAACCTGAGAACCAACATACATCCCAGTAGGTTTTAAGTTAAGCAGTATGCCTGACAAATTAAAAAGGAACCCATGAATCCAAATCATATTAAAATCGTGCTGCGCCGCAAACTGCCATCTGTGCTGTGATCGCGGAAGAGGAAGGCGCCGGGGGTTTATTTCTCATGATGTCATTACAAGCCTTGGCTCGCATGTTTTTGGAAAGCGGAGTTTTGTTCATCTATCATAATCAACACTGAGATGGCCAGTGGCACGAAAAAACATATAGAGGCATTCCTGTGATCATGACTGTCTTCCCCCTTTACAGCTTGCTAGGTCTGAAAATTAAGACTTTGATGTATTCTGCCAAAACAAACCAAAAAAAAAAAACTCACGCCTAGGCCTAACTCTTCATGGACTTCCACACCAGTCAAATCTTTGCTAGCCAGTAAGAGTATGGAAAGATTGGCCTTGCATCACATAAAGTTTGATTTATGACTTTCTTGGTCCTAATTTTGGTTAAATGACCTAGACAAGCCCAATTATAGGATGTGCAGAAGGCAATGATGAGATGACATTTCTGGCCTGGATTTGGAAAAGAAAGAGACACCAGTCTGGGCTAAGTGTTAAGTCACACACTCTCTCTCTCTCTCTCACAAACACACACACACACACACACACACACACACACAATGCTCTTATGACAAGATCAGCTTTTAAAACAACATCATTTACCACATTATCCTACTCAAAAACACCTTCCACAAATAATTCAAGACATTTAACAACAGCCACTGTACTTCCGAGGTCCAGTACTTCCGAGCATGCAGACAGGGATAATGATGGCAATGGGTTGGTTCAGGCCGAGGTATAGACACTGAGAGGGATCCATTAGTGCAATCTGATTGATTCCTTTCGCCTTCTCCTCTTTGCTAATCCACATAAAGACAACAACAGATGGCTCTGAGCCAATAATACTGCAAACCTGTTTGTACTCTACACTCACCCACACTTTCCTACACAGACTCCACGCTACTGTTGAATACGTAAACATATTGAGGATTGTAGAAGAACAGAGCCACACATATCACAATTTAAGGTCACATGACGTTTAGAGTCTCATTTTTTCCCCAGACTGAAAGGACGAGGGATAAATACCTGACTGATTTAAGCAAGGCTATATAAGATGTGTGTATATAAAAGACCAAAAACAATAGCTGTTTTATTCTTGACAGTGTGCGTGACCTCAAAAACCATGCTTAATGCTGACTAATCTGGCGACATAATTTAACAGCAAGTCACAAGAAAGACAGTAAACGAGGTTACACTTGGACAGGGTTATGGATGGGTTTCTTTCATGGGCAGAATATGAACCACATTCTTTTAGAAATTACGCAATAGAAAAGAGGAAGTTAACTGTAAAATGTCTGTTTCTACCTCTTGTCATCACTACCTCCATTAAAAGCTCACCCGTGCTTTAAACTGAAACGTCTGAATACGTTTCAGGTCAAATGGTGAGTCTTCATCTTCTTTTAAAAAAGTGATGTTGACAGACAAATTCTAAGACTATATAAGCTATTAAGTATGTGATACAATATCAGATGCCATCAGATACTCTGGCTTGTATTATGTAACTCTTGGCAGCCAAAAAACACACTAGGTCTATCTCCATCAAGTATAATTCTTGCAATCGATATCCAGGCTGCCTGTGCTTTTTCAGATCTCAGAGGTAGAAGCTGGAGGAATAGTAGCTTGCAGCTCTGACATGAACAGGAAACACTGACTTATTATAACATTATTATAGAACACCACCCACGAAAAGACTATAGTTAGAATGACCCAGCTCTGCTACCCATGGGACACGAGTCTGCACTTCCTCTTCCCACCTATTATCCTCCACTTTTATGCTCTACCCTTCTCTCTCTCCACCATGTTCATTTCTCAGTTCTCATTTATCCTTTTTGAGTTCAGCCTCCTAAGTGTCAGAAATTCTATAAAACAAATGGAAGATGGAGATAGCTACACAGGGTCTGATCGTGCTGTCACTAAGATATGTTCGCTGAAATACACAAAAAAGTCAAAACAATAAGGAGAATAAAAAGTGTTTTAACTAGTGATGGTACAGATACTTGACTGTGTATCAGTGCATGCAACAGTCAATACAACTATCTGTCAGAAAAAGAAGACAATCATTGTTCACTGCCGTACAGACCTAGTGAGGGTCACACAGGAAGTGGGGTGTGTCTCCACCAAAAATGAATGATTCGTATACTCCTGTTTTAGCCACACACTCCAGACAACACATCATTATTACATAATGAGAACTGATTACAAGTATTGCCCTGACTTTCAGTGAATAACACAGGTACGGGAAAAGTTGCTACTTTCACGCCTTTGTATAAAACTAATGACGCTGCTACATTACACCAAGGGTGAAACTAGGCGCTCGCTGCCAGGTTTCACTCTCCAGTGAAAGGCATGCCGGCTAAACAAATCCTATCGGAGGAGCCTGTTTATCTGTTCAGCAGAGAAGGTGGCACAGTAGGCAGTATCAGCAGAATGCCATGTCAGCAGTCACCACAACAACATTGCTCTCTGTTACAATACCTGCTGCACAGCTTCAAGAGGCCACCTGCCTCAAGGCTTAAAGGGTAGAACCACACTTCCCCTAAGCAGACGTCTTTGACTTGGACCACACCCTTTTTTCACCATTGAGCCTGCTGGTCAAACTACCTTTGTGAACACACACACACACACGCTCCTGAACAAGGAGTGTGTTAGTAGACACACTCACACAGGTACAATGACCTCGCACATTATCGACCCAGTAAATACTGCGGTTAAAAACGCAGCCTTTCCCTTAACCCTCCACACTGCTGTGACTCGCCCCACCAAAAGTACGGCCTCTTAAAAACAATGGATGTCTTGTCTCAGTCAAACAGACAAACACTGACGGTGCTGGTGTCCCTCTATGTAAACGGTATCGTCTGGCTGACAGGGAGGGGCGGCGGAGATTAAATCAGTCCCGCACCTTACGTGTAATTAGCAACGCTATTACACACTGAAATACGCAACCGTGAACCTAACAGCACTGCCATAACGTTACATATCACACTAATCTCATGCACATCAAGGGGTCACTTAGCTGCCCTGACAGAAACGGCTCCATCCATCTCCTGCGGATCTAGCGGGCTACGGAACGGCGTTAGCTAACTCGCTCTTTGACATGTTTATGATGACCACGGCTGACAGAAAACAAGTTGACCGTCATTATCGGCGCCCAGCGAAAAGTACCACACGTTAGCCAACAAAACAAACTAAAAAAAGCCAGACCGATCGTTTTATAGGGCACACACTTCGGTAACTTAACTACACTTCTCGGATGCAGCAGCGGCATGTTGAGTAGCCCGATGACATGTAGCTGCTAACACGCTAACCTTTGCAGTTGACTGAAGTTGCTAGCCGTTTGGCTAACCCACCCAGCTACACAGCACACAATGCAAGTGACACTATGTAAAACGGTGCGGCTAGCGCGGTCACTAAATAGACACACTCATTCCAAACCCCCAAGGTGTCGACTTCCTTACCTGGGGAAAATGAGACCTAACTAAGGAATCTCCAAATAACGCCAAGTCTTCCCAATGAATGCGATATCTTCAATGCTTGATTTCTTACTCAGCCCAAGGGCGGTAACACGGGAAGAGTGAGCGAGAGCGTTTTCTGAGTGATGTCTGATTGAACCAATAGACAGCGAGTCTGCCAAGTGTGAACCAATGGGTACATTAGCCCGCCCTTTGACTGTGGAAGAACCAATCAGGTGAGATACGGGGATTGCATATAAAATAAAATCAAATAATTTACTGTCACTAATAAAATAATAATTAATTTTAGTAATTTTAGTGGCAGAGGTAGAATTGCCATATGGGAAATACCATAAATAGAGTCACAGTAATTAAGAATTCAGAAAATTAAGTTCAAACACAATATTGTTATATTGAGTAAATGTCACACGCAATATGTCGAGGTGTTTCAGGCAAAATGTAAAATTATTTAGAGTAGGTCAAAGAAGTCAAGCTGTCAAACAACCTCCAAATTACAATCACTGTAACAAGATGCCTTGCATGTAACACAGAACCTTTGGGAAGAGATGTGGGTGCTAAGACATTATGTCAGTAGCCTATTGCTGCTGAAATCAGATGAATGATAGTAATCAGCTAAAGAGGTTAAAATGTACTGAGAGGAAGACTACTTTGCTGCCATTTAAAACAGTTTAACCCCAGAGACAAAAGTACATACAGTAGATCTCTGTCCATGCATCAATACATATTAGCTGAAGGTAAAGGCAGGGTGTACTGCAGCGTGACAAAGCACTTGGCACTTAACATGGTTTAGCTTCTGTGGTGTCAGAAGGTAAACCATGCCCCGCGACCCTCTAGGATAAGCGGGTATAGCTAATGGCTTGATGGGTGGTAGCTGATTCAGGGGGATGTCCATAGACAAAATGCCCTGGATTATGTCAGGCATATTATAAACATTCACAGTATAGCCTATGGATTTAGAAAAAATTAGACTCACTGTTCCAGTAGCTACAAAGTGAAACACAAATAAAGGCTGAGCTTGCATCAGCAGTCAGATGTCTCCCAGCACTGACACTGGACCAGTGGAAATAACTGAGACTATACCAAAGGAAGACATTTCCAAGAAATCTGCAGTTGCTAAAATGTACATTACAGTATTCCTGTAATATTCCTATTGGAAGTGTTATTCACAAGTCATTCATAACATGTGTTTTTTTTATATAATCCTCTATAGCGTCACAATGATATTGCTATAATATTCCTATTGTAAACCATAGTCTAGCATCACACTGCTGCTACTGATATATCATTATAATATAATTCATAAAGGTGCCAGAAGGCTACATTATAGATTAAAAGCAACAAACACAAATAACTAACAAAATAAATAACCAGGTTTTCATTCTAGACATGATACTTAGCTTAACAGATTGTTTCACACATGGGATGCAATAACTACCACTTAATAATGTGTTTTGTAATACTTTACCAATTATATGAATTACGTTCATTTTTGTCTGATTAATTATTATGTAAAAAAAGTCAAATATTTAAATGAGAAATATGCCTGTCAAACATGAGATCCCTCAATTTATCGGACTATTATAGTATTTTGAGACGTCCAGAGCCCCAGACCTTAAATTTACCGTGGCATATTCCGCCTCCCTGTGGCTGTTCACGCTCACTACACCAACATGTCCGCTTCAGCTTGAACCCGGAAACAAAACCTCAATACCCGACGATCGTTTCCTGTTGGTCACGTTTTAGTTTGGAAGAAATGGCGGACATGGATGAATTGTTCGGGAGTGATGGAGACAGCGACAATGATCAGCGAGGTACTGATATATCTCTCTCTCAGCCGTTGGAAGTCTAATTTGTTAAGGGAGTTCGCTGCTTAGGGGTATCGGGCTGTTACCGATGCAAAGCAGACATTTACTTTGGCCGAACGCGGAAAGTGGAGCCTGAACGTTACACCGATATCAGGATGCGTTTTAAACGCGAGTACAAGTTTGTTCTATCCTCCGGTTAGTTAGCTTTTAAACGCCTTCTGTGTTTGAGTTGGTCAGCGGAGCTGGAAGTCGCCCCCCGACCAACGACTTCAGCAGCATCAGTGTTTCTCCTGCAGATGTTAGGATCCGTGAAATGTGCCGCGTTAAAGCTGCAACTTTGACTCAGCTGCGCGACATGACCTCAAATGTATATCACGGTGTTTTTATTTTATTTTATTGTTTACGGTGACGGTATGATATCACGGCATTACAAAATGAAAAGGGGTTCACTCCACTAAAAGACACGATTCCACCGTTTTTCACTCTATTGGCAGTGTGAGGGAACAACTGAGCCCCGCTGGCTATTATTGATGTCGGATGACTTCTAACCAAACCAGGTCCAAATCACAGAAGTACTCCCCCCTTTTTCGGTACCACTTGTTCCACCTGGTTCCTGCCCCCGATTCATTTCCTATCGGAGAACAAGAAATCTGACCTTTTTGTTTGTTGCCTCTCGCTTTACATAAACTTTATGTTTTCTTTGCAACAAAATAAAGACAGGCATTCAGACCATGACTGAACTTTAAAAGGCCCTGTTGTTGTTTTTAATATTCTAAAACATTCATCACGGTAATGACGGTGTTGCAAAATCCACGTGGTGACGGTGGAGAAACCCCAAAGTCAAACCTAATAGAACATGTTTCAAGTGTTGATTTATTCACCACCCGGTGCATCTTTGTCACCAACGTGACATTTACTTTGCAGTCAACTCTCGTGCCATGCAAACACCAGCTTCAGCTGTATGTAAATATGTATTAAAACCTATCCAGTATTACAGAGTTCACTGGGATGGACATCACGGACTAAATCCTTGTGTCATCTTTCATATTGATGTTGGGCTACAGTCGGTGGCTATTTCCTCAGCTACGCCTGGAAAACGTCCTGCGATGCACCAGCTCAGCCATAAATTCTACCTTTTTACAAACATATTCAGCTCTTAATTTAACTGTTTATTACTGAGACTGTAGTTTGCCGTGGTGTTTCACAGCGGCCAACTAAATCAACGTGAAACCAAATCTAAACCTCTTCCACCAAACTCACCTGCAAGTCAGGTCCTGCTGTCGTGGCCAGACCTTGATGTGTTGTGGTTTTTCCCCTTGCAGCGGTACATTGTGGGGAAAGTGTTTTTGGCATTATGACAAAATCGGGTAACCACTTAAACTGAAAGGGTCTGATGGTAGAATGGGATATATTGAAAATATACATTACATTTGAAACTGAATGTAATGTATCTCTACCTTTTACAGTTGTGGGAAAAGGAGCTATCGGTGTGGAAACTATAACGTGCTTGAATGTGCCACAACACTCGACCCGCTGTGATCCGATGAGCTGCCAGCAGAAAAACCGTCTGCTTTATTGTGTTTCAGAGTCGGGCTCTGGCTCCGCTTCAGATTCGGAGCAAGAGAGACCCCGATCTGCCAGCAACGCCTCAGGCAGCGGCAGCGACAGCGAGAGGGAGCGGGATGATGACGATGAAGAGGAAGGCCAGGAGGCAGGAAAGCCCAGTATAAATAAGGTGCGTGCCAGTTTCTGACTGATGGCACTTAGCTCAAACTGTGTGGGTGTTGCAGAGCTGGTGTTTGTGCACACGTGGCAGAGAGGTAGGAGTGGATGTGCACATCAGCTAAAGTCACTCACCTTTCCTTCTGCCTAATAGGAGCTGTTTGGAGACGACAGCGAGGATGAGCAGCACAGCCAGCACAGCGGCAGCGACAATCAGTCTGAACGGTCCGGGAACCAGTCGGACGCCAGCATGCGCTCAGACCGGGGGGACAACGATCACTCGGACGCAGAGCAGCACAGCGGCTCCGAGCGCGGCCACCGGGATGAGGACGAAGACGAGGAGGATGGGGGCCACCGGTCAGATGGAGGAAGCCCGGCTGGCAGTGGGATGTCTGGAGCAGGGAGCCCTCGCTCTGAGGGGGGCAGTGTCCATTCAGACAGAAGGTAATAGTAAGCTCGGTGACAATGTTTCTTTTGAGTGAACCCAACACACACACCGTCCTGCTGCTGCGACTGACTCAGTTGACCACCAAATTAGTATGAATCCATGACAAAAAATAGTCCCCAGCAATTACACTCCTTAGTGTTTGCTTAAACTACGGTGTCCAGCTGTTTTAGGATAATTCCATGACTTTAAAAAAAAAAAATGAAACATATTTGTAACCTGTCTTAAAGATCCACATCATAGAGACTGACTAACATGTAGATTTTTTTTGGTCTTTTCAAGGAATTTGTTGACAACAATACAAATGTAGAACATTGTCAGCCTTATATTTTAACTACAGCTGCAACAAATGATCTCTGTCAGGTACATCTTTTTTACGATTAAGACATTGTTTCGTAAAATGTAAAAAAAACAACGGTGAAAAATGCCCAAATCACAGATCCCCAGAACTCAAGGTGACATCTTTATTTTGCAGCCAACATCCCAAAATCCAAATGTATCCAGTTTACGGTAATATAAACCACAGAAGAAGCAGCGAGGTCTCATATTTGAGAAGCTAAAAAAAAAAAGAACAACGTTGGGTGTTTTTGATGAATGAATTAAACAATGAATCTGTTCAAATATCGACTTAAGTTTCTCTGCTGGAACTAATTGTTTAACTGACTTATCGTTTTAGCCCTTCTAACAAAATGTGCCATGTTTCTTCATCTTGATCTGTAATGCTGTCATGAGGACCAGGTTTTAATTTCCTGGCATATTTCTTCCGATGTGTTTTGTTTTACCAGCGTGCACAGTGATCCTGGGACTCCGCAGTCGGGGCCGGGGACCCCTCACTCTGAGGGAGAAGCTTCTGCCAGGGAGAACCAGTCGGATGACGAGAAGTGGGAAGGAGGGGGCAAGAGCGACCAGTCGGAGGATGAGGAGGAGAAACGCCATTACTCCGATGAAGAAAGAGAGAACTCTGATGACGAGGGGCCGGGTAACAGGAAGTCAGGTACTCCCGGGGTCTAATATTGAACATGGCCCTGATAACACAGCCTTCTGCGTTAATCTCGACACATTAGATTTCGTGGAAGAGGATTAGGGCCATATGTAAACGTTTTATTCTGAGCTCTGAGATTAATATGGGATTATTTTTTCCTTTTTCAGAGTCTGCAAAGGGCAGTGACAGCGAGGATGATTTCCTCAGACAGAAAACCAAAGCAAAACCCGCGTCTGATTCCGATTCAGACAGTGATATCGGAACAAAGAAAAGTAAGAGCCCATTTGGACAAATGCATATTTTTACAGCACATCTAACCTCGTTGCTTCATGGTAGTATCTGCGATTTAAATAGGAGCTGTAATTCTATTCGGCGCAGCTGAATTTGGGCTTTTTTATTGCACTTGCGTACTTTTAAAGTAGTCCCTCTTCCATACGCTTCCACAGATAAGACGGTGGCGGCAGCAGACGACCTGTTTGGAGAGGCGGACGACATCTCTTCAGACAGCGATGCAGAGAAGCCTCCGACCCCGGGGCAGCCCCTGGTATCTGAGTTTTCTCTCGCTCTGTTGATCACCAAGCCTCTTTAAATGTACCGAGCCCTTGGGGAGAGAAAAAAAAAAAAAATCACTTCCCAAATCTGTTTTTCTCAGAGCCTCTCGCTAATTGAATTGCAGTTTCTGGTTTTTTTTTTTTAAGTCCTCTTCCTCTCCCTCTCTTTTGTGGCCAGGATACAGAGGATGGGATGGAGGGGGAGCAGGCGGAAGAGGAGCCTGCGCCCGAAACCCGTATTGAAGTAGAGATCCCAAAAGTCAGCACAGACCTGGGATCTGACCTTTATTTTGTCAAGCTGCCTAACTTCCTGTCTGTGGAGCCCAGGTCAGAACCACGGCACTGTCAATAAAAACAACATGAACGCACGTTGTACTTTATCAGCTCTTAAGTTCTTTTTAAAATACAGGTAAAAGGCAGTGACACTTTTAATAAACATTTCTGCCTGGGACTTTGCAGCTTGTGAGGAAGAGAATTAAAGAGCTTATATACAAGTTCTCTTTGTCGTGCTCAACTAAGCGTATTGGCTCTTGATGACCATAAAAGCCTCCGTGTAACTTAACAGAGTATTTATTTTGATTTACATTGAATCTCCCTATATAGACCCTTTGATCCTCAGTACTATGAGGATGAATTTGAGGATGAAGAAATGCTGGACGAAGAGGGACGGACCAGGCTCAAACTGAAGGTACGTAGTCCGCCTCGTGCATGTGTGCTGTCTGTGTGGATTGAAATGGGTAGAAATTGAAGGCGTTGTTGCGCTCGGAAGTGAGTGACCAGAGTTTCTTCCTTCTCTCCCACAGGTGGAGAATACAATTCGGTGGAGAGCCAAGAGAGACGAGGAGGGAAACGAAACACGAGAGAGCAACGCACGCATTGTCAAATGGTCTGATGGCAGGTGTGTATTGTGTCGAGCTGGATTTTGGGAGGTTGTTGCAGGATGTGCCCTGTGACTTCTGTGCATTTAAATCTTTTTCTTTTTCTTTGCCGCAGCATGTCCCTCCACCTTGGGAACGAAGTGTTTGATGTTTACAAAGCTCCTCTCCAGGGAGACCACAACCACCTGTTCATCCGACAGGGCACTGGACTGCAGGGACAGGCGGTGTTCAAAACCAAGCTGACGTTCAGGTAAAACGATGACACGGCATTGTTGTATTGGTGACGGGCTTCTATTAAGACCAGATTCTCACACAGATGATGCGAAAAACTACAAGTTGCAAGGGAGACGCCCCCTCAGTCTGGCCCCCTGACAGCCGTACATGCATGAAATACGTCCCGGGCTGCCTAGGAACTACAAACAACAACAGCAGCAGCAGCCTGCATTAAAACTCCATTCAGAAATGTACTCTATGCTGGGTCACCTTGTGCAAGCGTGCCCAGGTTTCTCCCAAAAAGAAGTGTGTAAACCTCTCAGCGTCCACCTAGATGTTCTGTCTTCTCAGACCACATGGGTGCAGTAGGACACGGGCCAAAGCTGCTTTAATGCACAGCAGCCCTTCACGCTCCCAGGCAGGACATTACCATTTGTTCTGATTGAGTAGTATTATTAGCAGTGTTTTGGTTGCGATTACCTGCTCCGGGTACAAATGGTGTTTTTTTTTTTATATGTTTTTAATGAGGAGCTTTAGGCAAACTCACAAATGAATGGAGGAAAAACATTCAAGCAAGACGGATGTGGAGTTTAGGCTTAGTTTTTTTTAATTCATTTATAATTATTAATGATTTCTTAGTGAGGCCCAATTTGCCAAACAGAGGAGAGAGTTTAAAAAATGACAGAACTGCGCCTTCATTCATTGCAGCATTTCCACGCTTCCATAGGCATCTAGTGGTCTCGGGTGGAGGATCATGAATAAATTTTTGGGTTAAATTGTAACATTTTTTGACAGATATGTTGCATAAGAGCTGCCAGTTGAGGGAGTCATTTTAGTTCCTTCTTGTTGAGTATAACAGAGCCATTTCTGTTAGAAAAACTACTAAGCTGAGGCAGCAATAAATGTTGGCATCTATGCAGGCAGAAATGGAACCAAATGCTGATTCCTCTGAAACCACTGTTGTACCAAAACATTAAACGGGCAATTTCATAAAAACAATGGTGTGGACAAGGATGTGCCGGTTTGGGGACAGCGTGGAAAGCAGCACAAGAGTTGTTTTCTGTAAGGTCTGCTGCCAGCTTCAAGCCATCGGCAAGAACTCTTAAGGTGCTTAAAGGTGCCCTGTGGAGTTTTCCTGCAAGTAAACAGTTGTGTTTGCATTCAGCATTTCCCAGCAAAACACAATGTGTGTAACAGCAACATGTAAGAATTTCCTTCCTCATAAAAACATTTGCAAACAGGATTTTCGTAATATAAACCTGCAGTCGCCTTCCTTCTTGGTACGTTATCTGGCACCGGCTGTCAATCAGTAGAAGAACAGGAAACGATTGGCAGGAATATGCATCATGCACATTGTTCCATAGCGCTACTAGTGGTCAAAAACTCCCTTCATGAGTGCGCACTAAAACAGGTTTCACAGTACATGTTGCTGTTTTTTTGCCAATTCGCAATGCAAAAGTATTGATTTTATGGTTATTTAAGCTTTTCTTGCAAATTACCCCCCAAAAATTAACATACAAATCCGGTGCCCACTAAAAACCACCAAGGATTTAAAAGTGTTTTTAAATCACTGGGGAATATCACATTGGTTGCTGTGTTTCTTCTGTGTTTCCAGGCCCCACTCCACAGACAGTGCCACCCACAGGAAGATGACCCTGTCTCTGGCTGACCGCTGCTCCAAGACACAGAAGATCAGAATCCTTCCCATGGCTGGACGAGATCCCGAGTCGCATCGCAATGAAATGATCAAGGTAACACGCACTCACGCGCTGTCCAGCTGTGCGGTTCTGTTTGCCTTTCCCTCAGCCCTGTCAGAGAGCAGCGTTTGTTACCACAGGGACCAAAAAGGTTTGCGTTAGGCCAGTTGCATGACAAGCATCATGCATCATTACTTAAAGACATAACCGGACTGCTTACATAATGAGGTCACACAGTGGGCAGTGAAGTGGAAATAGTGTCAGCAAGATTGTGGGGGGGGGGGGGTGTTGGGTATCAACTGTCAACCCAAACAAGGACTGCTGATAGCGTAGTTTAAAGTTTCACTGTGCTCAGCGTTCACCTGAGGCAGCGTGACGATGGTGAAGATGTGCAGCGCCGGGCCACTTGGAAACAACTTTGATATCAGGTGTTCTCAAGTGCCAGGTTCTCCTTAAATCTGCACGTTCTTTTTAGAATCACCACTACAAGTATCAATGTAGTCTGACTGCAGCACGATGCAGTGTAGAAGCTGGTAACGTCGATGATCTTAATAAACACCACAACACATTTCCAATTGTACTTGCCAGTTGCAGTTGTAGTGGAATTAAACTACAACAGAAGGTTGAGCAATTTGTTTTATTGCTTGTTTTTCATTGGACATCTTAAATACAATTGGAGAGAGGTTTTGGCTAACTCGCGCTAGCTGATTGGCAGCTGAAATTGACAGATGGAGGATGGCACATATTGATGAAGAAAGCGTTGATACAGAGATTTGTGAAGTCCTTGACAAGGGGATTATATTATACTTTTTGCTTCAGTGTACTTTATGTGATTCAGCAGATCGGTCGTACCAGCTTAACGGCTGCTTCTAGTCCATATTTTGACACAGAGCTCTTGGTTTAGCGCTTGTTAAACTGATTTAACATCAGCTGTTCAGTTGCACTTGCAGCTCATTTCTGTTACATTTGTAGTGAGCATCTTGAGTTTGACTGTAGCGTCAGACCTTTGCATCTAACTCCACTTTTCCTTGAGCTGTCCATTCATCATAGATGGATTAATAAAATCTATCAGTCTAAGTGGGAAGTTGGTTTGTTACAGCAGCCTTTCATCAGTCACAAAACAATAAGAAGGATGAGGGCACTTGTGGGAAAAGGCACCTAGGTTCCCTGATATAGACATTCCATGGCCTGTCTGTCTTAATAACCACCTATAAGTGACTACCAATCAGGTTGGAGCATTTCAGGGACACTTAGGTCACTGAGGTAGAACTGATAGCCAAACCTTTTAATTTGTTCTGTGATATTGTACATGTAGTGGACAGTGTCCTTCATCCTGCCTCTTCTACAAATAAAAGCTTCATTCATATGTAAAAATGTCACCTAACAGTTTATATCAAGAGAAATGAATGAATTCAACTTTACCCACACCCATCAGAGAAGCATCATACAGTGGATTATGCGCTTTTAAATGACCAGCTAGAATCAAAATGTTGAAAATGAAACCAGTGCTTAAAATAATTCCCCGACGTGTCACCTGGCAGAAAGAGGAGGAGCGGCTGCGAGCTTCCATCCGCAGAGAGTCCCAGCAGAGGAGGATGCGGGAGAAGCAGCACCAGAGAGGCCTGAGCAGCAGTTACCTGGAGCCCGACCGTTACGATGACGAGGAGGAGGGCGAGGAAGCCATCAGCCTGGCAGCCATCAAGAGCAAATACAAGGGAGGAGGAGGCCTGAGAGGTGAAGAGGAACAGATATATTTCTTAGTCACTTTCTCTTAGTTAGACGACTTTTTAATGAAGTCACTAAGATCTAATGCACATCCACCTTTTTCTGCCCCCTCTCCACCCAATCCAGAGGAGCGGGCGAGGATCTACTCCTCAGACAGTGATGAAGGCTCTGACGATGACAAGGCCCAGAGGCTGATGAAGGCTAAGAAGCTAGACAGCGACGAGGTAGGTGTAGTGACCTGCTGGGCAGACAGGGGGCAGTGCGGAGGTTTAAAAGCCCACACATTCACATTACCCTCATGTGAACTGAACAGGATGGGAAATGCTAGTCCTTCCAAAGAACATGCACTTAAATCTACACTGAGTAAAGTAAAGTTATGGTGCCGCCTGGAAACAAAAAAAAATGCAACGGTATCACGATGAACCGAAAGTACTGAAAAGCAGTACAGAATGCTGCTGTCAGCATGGCCGACACCTGACTAGAGCGTCACCTCTTATGTTCTGTGCAGGAGGGCGAGGGGTCGGGCAAGAGGAAGGCAGAGGACGATGAGGAAATTGCCACCAAGAAGGCCAAGAAATACGTCATCAGCGACGACGAGGAGGAGGAGGAGGAAGAAGCAGAAGAGGAGGAGGAAGAGGATGATGAATAATTCACTTTTTTTTTTATCATTCCACCATATTGTTAGTGCTCAGCCTACATGGTATATAAACAGCCATATTTTGTTTTGTAGATTTTCTTAAGACCTGTGTGTGTGTGTGTGTGTGTGTGTGTGTGTGTGTGTGTTTTGCTTGTTTATGTTGTGTACAGCAGAGGTGAGAAATAAATAAATGGTTGTCTTATGTAACCAAAGCTTCCCAGGGCCCCTTCATCTTTAACGTTATGATTCATAATGTATGAATCACATTGTTGTGACATTATGAAACACACTGATTACTCAACAAAACAAACGGCAGGTTAATGGGAAAACTGTTGCAGCAGCGCCCGCCGCTTAGCAGCGTTCAGTGCAGGCGGGTCATGTGGATGAGAAAGTGCCCTCGAGGAAAGAACTGGAGAGGGTAGTTGGGGGACAGGTGTTGAAAGAACCAAATAAACCCACCTGACTGAGAGCAAAAGATTTGGGGATTGAGACTGTAGTACTGTTAGAGAAGGTCCCCAGCCGGCCTGCAATTCCTGACGGAATTGAAGGAATACAGCTAGGAATTATGGGTCTTAGAAAAACAAGTGTTTTACTCCATTTTCCAACTCATCCACACACCATTACCCCACATCTGCCAAACTTACTACGTCAGTCAATTGTGCAACACATGTTTTACTAGAATTCGCCGGTTTTGACAATAACTTGATAGCCTTCTAAAAATGGAAATAACCTTTACTGCATTTTTATCCTCAACAATTTAAATTATTTTTCTGGACTGGTGTATTTGTCAACTGACTCTAACTAGCACTAACTGGCTATCATATAACTATACTGCTCAAAGAAATGAAAGGAACACTTTGAAAACATCAGATCTCAATGGGGAAAGAAATCATGCTGGATATCTACTGACGTCAGATGGACCGAAACATAACTGATTAATAACTCTGCTTAAAAAGTGCTCCTTTAATTTTAATCAAAATGTAAATGATTTTGTCTAGGGCAAATCAAAACATGTAAAGCAAAATGTGGACAAACAAGAAAAAGTCTACGGCCACGCTGGCAGCTTTGTGAGGCTGTACCTAATGCTAAAGGCACTCATGCCTTCATAAGACGAAAGACCACAGAATGAAGTTACACTCAAGGCAGATCAATAGATAGAAAAAAAGGGAAAGTTGTCTTAGCAAAGATCCTCTGTCTTCAAACAATATTAGTACTCATAAGGAGTGCACCTGGCTCTCTTATCCTTCCTTTAGAGACAGAGCTTCCCACTTTTAACTCTGAGAGAGAGAAACAATAGGAGCTTCTTAAAGGAAGAAGGGAGGGTACTTGACTTAAGGCCTTACACACCGAAGGTCATCTGCACACAGAGAGGAGGAAGAGAGACTCACAAGTATCGTTCATTCATAAAATATAAAATCGGAATATTATAAGCCGTAAATAAGGAATTTCCACCACACAAATCCAAAATGAAAAGATTTATAAATAGAAATTGGATGACCCTCAAAAAGCACTTCAGTCGGGTTTTCTTATGTCAGTGCTCCAGTTGTTGGACAGCAAGTGAGGTTGGGTAGAGGTATTGGGACTTACTTGATCCCTTTTAAAGCCTCAGAGCGAGAGGGGAATGTAGAGAACAACAGTCCCGGTTACTGATTCAAGTTCAACAGCCAGAAGGACGCACTATGTCATACACTCCCTCACACACACAAACACACACACACACACAGAGAGAGAGAGAGAGGCTAGATAACAATCTACCTCTCCCCCAGCCCAGTCCTGACAGAACTGGCTGTAGCCACCCAGAATACAAAACTGGCGAAACACTAACTAATTGATTGAGAGAGGTTCATACTGTAAATTAGCTGCATTCTCTCTCTTGGCAACGGCCTCTCTATGACACACACACACACACACATTTTCTGAGTGTTTTAAATCTGAACCTTGGTTAAGTAAGTACACACACACAGACCTATATTTATACTAATGTGAAGCAATTCCAGAGTGATGGGGCTGCTGGATAGCACAGGAGTTAGGGGTTTGTTGCCATGCTCAAGGGAACCTCGACCAGGAGGTGAACTGGCACCTCTCCAGCTACCACTGCCATCCAGGTCCCTAGGGACTGAGCTGCCACTGCCCCATGACAAAAATGAGGTTTCTGTGCTACAAATCGTGCGGAGGGCGAGTTGTACCTAGCAGCATAACCTTTTCTATCATTTACTCCGAACAGGCCTGTGCGTGTGTGTATGCGTGTTTACAGCAGTGAGTAGACAGCAGTCAGTATAACACACGGTAAGTTATAGATAGTACATACTTTGAATTTTTAATGCTGCTTCATGCAAATGTTGGGTTGCCTTGACAGAGAAGGTGTTGCTGGTAATGCTGCGTTATCTCAGACTGCAGTGGGTTATGTAAACCCAATTCCATACAGTAAGGAGAGGAGAGGAGAGGAGAGGAGAGGAGAGGAGAGGAGAGGAGGCGAGGCGAGGCGAGGCGAGGCGAGGCGAGGCACTGCTACGTACAGCCAGCGCTGACTGACAGGGGATGAGACGGAGGGGAGGGCTGCAGCATTCTTTTTTGTTTCCTCCCCCTTTCTCTCTGTTTCACTTCAGTTGCTTCTCCCAGCAACCCCTTCTTCCCCACATCCAGCCTGAACCTGGACTGGCAATAGCAGAGCAGAGAGGGTATGTTTTCTATTCCTAGATCCCTTACAGGCACACACACACACTCACGCTCACACTGAAACTCTGGTGCCATTCAGGGGTAACTTGGCCACTGTTTTGCCAATTAGGCCCGAGGGAAGCCAGCGCCTGGGTCAGTATTAGGCCAGGTGATTTTTGAAGTAAACAGAGATGTGTTTTCGTTGGTCTCAGCCTCCTCTTTGTTCGCCTTCACTGATGCCTTGGTTGACCTGAGTTTGCTGTATTTGTATCCAGATGCACATGTATACCTTAAACATTCAAGTTATTCTGCATTCTTGATGCTCGTCGACTCATACCTTCGTTTCATTCCAATCACATCAGTAACACTGCTTTATAGGCAACGTTTGACGCTAAATTTAACTAACATTTTGTTTTCTCTTTCTCTTTCGATTGAAGGTTTTTGCTTAATTTTGTACTTATCTTTCTTGTCTGTTGTCTGTTTTTGTAGGTATGGGTTAAAATAGTTGTGTGTAATATATTATATTTTTATGTTATGTGTTGCCTCACTCATATAGAGCAATGTTTTCTGTTTTCTGCTTTTTCAAGATACAATAAAAATGGTGGACTAATGTTTCGGTCTCTGCTGACCTCCTTCAGGGAGGAAGTGGTGTTAACTGAAAATGAATACTGTATTACGACTGCACTGTTATTGTTCAGATCTATTTGATGGTCAGATGAAAAATCAATATAAAGAGATACTATAATACTATATGAGATATTCTATGCTGGAATTTCACACTAAACTTACAATCATTTTTTCTTGAGCTTCTTACGTGCAGTTCCCATTCAATTTCACAGACTTAGTAAAAATATTTTCAGAGAATAAAGTCTTTTTTTTCTGCCTCCTGTGTGTATTTTGTTCACTTCATTTTACTCTATTAATTTTATAAACTACCTCAATAACTGTCTAACTCTTTACCCTGACTGCATTTCATAGCTCGGTGCCCTTTACCCCTGTCTCAGCATGTCCCTTCCCCCTGCTGCTGCTTATATAAGAGGCCTAATAAATAAAATAGGAACACAATACTCTACTCTCACCACAGGATCCTCAAACACTCACACATGACACTGGCCCAGAGACTGCAGCGAGGGTCTTAGCAGGAACATTTCCTCTTACGCACAAGCAGGTGTGGATTATTCACACGTGCACATACGCACAAGCGCGACTGTAACAATTCAGCATGATGTGTTTTTTTTCCTTCTGACCTTAACAATTTGGGTCAGTCTGTTCTGCCGAAGGACCACGGCTTAATCTGTAAACAACGGGTTACCTTCAGCTGTGAGCTGCTCTGCAAACAGATTACACTTGAGCTTTTCTAAAAACAGACAACCCCCCCCCCCAACAAAAACAAGCAAGATGACGCTCTGTGTCATAGCTTCTCCAGAGTCAGGGCTGCAAAAAATAGTTTGTCCCCCAAATGCACCATCTGTCTGTCTGTCTGTCTATCTATCTATCTATCTATCTATCTATCTATCTATATATCTATATACATGTATATATATATATCTGTCTGTATGTCTTTTGAGTCCAGGTTCAGGCAGACCCACGCACATGACATGGGTTGCTCATAGTGGTGGAACGTCACAAAGTACATTTACTTAGTAAAAATGTGAGATGTTTGTACCTGAGTATTTCCATTTCATGTTTCTTTATACTTCTACTTTATCCTTGTACTTTTCACCCCACTAGACTTATTCGACAGCTATAGTTACTTGCTAATTTTCAGATTAGGCTTTTCACTAAGAATCATATGGTGAGCCTGTAAAATACAATACAGGGTTAAAGATTAAACAGTATTTCCTGACCTTTTTGACTGATTTTTTTTTTACAAAAGGCAGTGTCTTGTTGGGGCCCCTTGTCATGCTTCAGGTGTCTGAGTTGTTTGCACTTCCATCTCAGATGGTTATGGTTTCATTTTAGTAACAGTTTGAGGTGAAAGACAGAGAGAGACAGAGAAAAGTCCAAAAGATTAATATACAATTGTGGGTTTTTTTCTTTTTTACACCATAAATCATCTCATGACCTCTCAGATTTAACTTGTGATCAACTGTGACCCCCAGGTTGGGAACAACTTGTCTAGACTAAACACAATATAAAGGCGTTAAAACTAGCTACACCATGAGCAGTTTATACAGTAAAATGATGCTTATACACTTATGCATCGGAATTAACAATCTAATAATGTCATATATAATAATATATTAGTCAGAAGATACATTTTCCTGCAGAATAAGTACTTTTACTTGTGATGTACATTTGGTAGATAATACTTTTTTACTTTTAGTAAGAGTGAAATTCAGGACTTTTACTTCTAACGGAGTCTTTTTCCATTATTGTACTGGTACTTAAGTAAAGGATCCGAGTTCTCCTCACGTAACTCGGTGAGAAACACGGGACATGTGATTGCACACAGAGTGGACAATGATGTTACACAATTTCTGACTCAGGTGTCATGCCTGGGGTGGGCGGTGGGGGTTATATCATAGGGCATCAGGTTTGGCACAAAAGGGTCCCTAATGGGTCAGCTCCATCTTGGCAATACATGGGTTATGGGCTGCAAAAGGGGTATGATTGTAAAATGTATGTTTCCATTTTGCAATAAGCCATGTAGTAATGTTAGTAAATAGTTATTGGCCTGGAAGATCTTCAGTCTTCCTCCACAAGGTAGGAGGTCAAAAGGTGTCTGATTACAAGGCCTGATTAAACCCTTAACAGACGGGTTTCCCCCTTTGTTCCCCTTAAATAGTTTCGGGTTATTAAAATGATCCTATTTCACACTCCCCGATAGTATCATGTATATTCTGTTTCAGCTTGTACCACTATTGGTTGAAGCTATATAATCTTACATTGAGTGCAATAATGAAACCCAGGGCTCCATGTTTTCTACAGCTGTGCTATTCCATAAGATACACATTTTAGAGGTGTCTTCATTTATGCACATTTTCCCAAATTGTTGTCTGACATATTAGGCATCTTTGGAAATGTTGGTTGGGACCGCCACAATAAAGGTCTATGGGTAACAATGTTTGAAATGCTGCTTTCAAGAACAGCCCACATTGTTAGAGTGTCAGTATCTGGACACTATAGTAAAGTTATATATGTCTACAGGGAACACTTGAGCAACAGAGTATGTACTACTGTTTCATGCATTTTAATTGTTTGATATTAATGTAGTATGTAACCGTGACAAGCGGCATTGATATGGAGTGCATTATCCTGGAAATCAATTAAATTGAAATTGGTTGCACAGCAGGAGTTTGCCCAGTTTATTCACTGGCCCATCGCCACTGAGTTTTAACTGATTTAAATGAGAAAGGAGAGGACACACGTCAACCATAGGATGTGTGTCCTGGACATGGGGAGAGGGTGGGGAAGAAACGGAAGACTATTAAATGGCGGCAAAAGAGAGAAGAAGGGGGTTGTAGAAGAGAGCAGAGGATGGGAAAAAGGTGCTGAGGTCAGGTGTGGACTGTCTCCCCAGGCCTGCGGTATTTCAGAGCCCAGTGCGACCTACGGCACATTACACCCTATTTCTGACCTCCAGTTATCTAACCAGCCAAGCAAACATGGTCTCTCTGTCTCTCTATTCCATCTTATTGGTCTGCTGTCTGCCCCCTGTCTCACCACCCCGGTTAGATAAGCCAAAGCATTTAGAGCAGCATAATAGATGACTCATGTACCATCTTTGGACTTGCACAGATTTTGGTTGAGTGATCAGTTGAGTTTAATTGATTCCTGATTACCTGGAAACCAGCTTCACTTTACTGCCCAATTTTGGAAACTCGCCAAACGTTTTTTTTTTTCTGATGCAGCTGATCTGGTCTCCCACCAGTTTTCATAACGGTCATAGTTACACAGATATTTAGAGTCCTTGATTTCAGAGCAACACTGACAGACATCTGAAGAGATCTGAAATAGTTACTCTGCTGCACAGTGCGTAATGCAAACAAGGCAAGACGGTGTTAGCATTTGATTTCATAGCTTCAATTTGGTGCTACACTTGATTCAATCTACAATGGCGTAGTGTCCTCTATCCCCTGGAACAAATTTGCAGCTATAAAGTATCAGAGCAAACAGTGACGGGTTGTTTTTCATCCCTGGTCACACGTCATTTATATCCCCTTTGGGACTCTTTCATTTAGATGTCTGTTTTGATTGGTTGATGATTGATGATCTGGCCTCTCTTTATCTTCTCCTGGACTCTGCAATTATGAAATCACCCCGCAGTGGCCTGCTTAGAGTGCTGCTGGTTTCTCCTGAAGCTAACACCTTCTCCCTGCTCCAAGCAGGCCCCCGACAGAGATGGAATTATAAAATCTGATTATGATTTTAAGCGTGTGTACACCTTCCACCCTTTGCCATCTGTAGTCTCCAGGTAACTGTGTAACAGTTGCTTTCAGCTAATTACCTGTTTTCCCCATTTCTCCCTCCCTCTCTCAGGGAGATTGCCCATCCTTACTGTCATAACTCTTATCCCTGTTCCACCGGCACCCTCCCCACTCTTGCTTGTGGAGGTTAATAGACTGGCAGGGAGAGCAGAGATCTCACCCATGTGTGGCAAATAGATGCATCCACTTGTCCGTTCACCCCTTTTCCCTGACTGCGAATCATTATTACCACGGATGCTTCCACAAATAGAGCGTCAGTTGAATGAGAACACCCAGTGCATTAGAGAAAAGCCAAAGGCACACCCACACACACACACTCGTTTCATACCTGGAGTGAGGGGACAATGGTCTAGCCTGCTGGGTAGTACTTTTCAGGGGCCCTCACATGCGTGGTCTGACCCACTTTAAGTCTCTTTAACTGTGACATAGCACATAAGTGCAGACACAGAGGAAAATGTCCAAACTGGGGCAAGACTGATGCAGAATTTGGAGAAAACTATAAAAGTTGTTCTAGGTTTGCATTTCCTGTTAAAAGTGAATAGACCTCAGAAATGAATCACCCAAAGACATCAGGTTGCTGTTTCATGGCTGCATGCAAAGAATCTGTTTCATTTCAAATTGAATTGAATTGAATTGAATTTCCTCTTCACTCAAAATGCACTCAAAGTAACTTCTGTTTGTACAAAACTTAATATTACATTTTGTATTGTTAATATTCGTTAACACAACATTATTTCTTTCAAGAAAGCAACATCTGTAATCATCCTAATCATCACTGAACACAGTTGGCTCCGTAACGGCAGGCAGCTGCCCTGCACTCCCTGCAGCCATCTCTGGTTAAGCTTTAATCAGTTAAGAGGATTGATATCTGAGGTTACATACCTTTGTGGAGGGATTTTCTCTTTCAACATCATATTAACAAACAGCTCAGCACATTAAGGTGCAGACACACACACACACACATACACACACATGCTGCAGACATTTCCCTGGGAACACAATGTACTGTATATTGCACACAAAGAAAGGAGGGAGGGAGCCAGAAATCAATTTCCAGAATGTCAAAAGTACAGAGGAGGGCCAAAATAATGAAAACACATCATCAGAAAAGAGTTTAACTTTGAAGTAATTTGATCGCTTTTACAAATACTGCTACAAGTAGTTCACATTAGATTGAACCTGCAAACTGGAGGTCTCCACTGCGCAGGAGGAAAAACTGAAAACTGATATAAAATCCTGACAACAAAGTGAACCAAGAGGATCACTGGTCAAAGTTTTAAATTGAACACCGTGAACATGTGAGGGACATTTAGAGTCAGGAATTCCAATATTTGGGGGGAAAAAATCCAAACTTTAAAAAAGGATGATTCAATTGTAAGACATGAGGACACCTACACACATGGCTTCGAAACATAAATGTATTTAAATTGACCGCGTGTCAATCCCAGTTGGATCTCAAAATGTTAAAAAGAATGGTAAACATATTATGTATCTAAATTATTTGGGTGTGCTTTATTGTCGATACATTTTTACAGATTGACTTTGTTACATTTATCTGACAGCTGTACATACACGTAACTTGGTAGAGTAAAGGTAAACGTTTTGGAAAGAAAAAATACAACTGTAGAGGAGTATATACCCCGACTGATCTAAAAGCACGAAATATAGGGTTTTTAAACTCCCCAATAGTATAAAGATTTAATCAGACCTAACACTATCTGCATCGGCAATGGCATTTAAATATAGTTAATATCTTAACATGAAAGGAAGCATTTATCTGAAGTACTTTAATACTATTTTTTTATTGCTAAGACTTGTTGACCTTGCAGTGTTGAATGCAGTACTTGCATACTTGTAATGGAGTATTTTCCACTGTGGCACTGGGTGCATATCCCACCAGAGGAAAGGGGAATGGCGTGACTGACTGACTGACTGAATTAACAAATGTCAGCAGGCAATGTTGCATGCTGGGAGGCCTCATCCCTGTCTCAGTGAGGAATCCCCACAGGCTACCAGAAGGGAAAGAGCAGCACATTCTGTTGAGGACTCAGATTCCTCCCCAGAGGCGAAGACTTCCTCACATTCTCTAAACTTAAGCCCACTGAACTACTACTGCTGCCTCAGCACCTCATTCACTGCACAATCATCTCTTTGTGAAGCTGAAGCACATCAGAAAATAACTCACTCCCATACTTTTTTGGTCATTTATGGCTGTTAGAAGGAGCAGATGACACACTGGACCAAGAGCATCTGCTCTGGCAAACCGCAGACCTTTACAGGAGGATTCACATCTACGGTCGAGGGTTTAGTTGTTTTCATATTTCCTCATATCTCTTTTACATTTACCGCTCTGATTTCCTCTGTAAGTATTTATGCCTTCATGTTGATGAAGTCAACATGACGTGCTGCAAGTCACCGTGCAGCCTCACCCTTCTCATCTAGCCCCTCCTCCCCCATGAATACCTCTCATTAGTTTCCCCAGGCCTTTCCTTATTTTCTCTTCTGTCACCTTACTGCCTGGATTTCTTTTGTGTCAACCTGTCTGACAGGCAGTCAGTAATTCTGCTTCACTTTATTTCTCAGAATATCTCACCTCTCCTAGGTCTTAGTGTATGTAGGCTAAAGGTTTTCAAGTACAGAGTCTGCCAGGAGAGTAAAGAAATGCTGTAGTAGACTATAGGAGGTGATTTAATTTACTCTACATTTCACTGCCACGGTCACACTTACTGTTTGTCTTCCTGTTTTACTGTTGGTGTGATAAAGAGGATTAAAGTGAGTTTACAACATTAGATGAACAGTGGCCACATAGTGAGCATCCTAAGTGTAAAATTTGGAGATCCATGCTTTTACTGGTGAGTGACGATTTGCTGAATATGTCTAATTTCTCAGCTAATTCTGCAATGATTACAAGATTGTTTTGCGGAGCTTTTTTAAAACTATTCAGAGATTTGTGTAAAACTACAACAATAACGTCTTTAAACTTGAACACGATCCATACCACACTGTAGAAACCAGTGACTGCTAAATCCCTGTGTCACTGCCTTATCATGAAAACATTGCACTGGAGGAGGATAAATGGAGAGAGTATGAGGTGGTGGTGAGAAAACACACATGGGTGCAAAAACAGTATGTACTGTTTATTTGTCTGAAAACAGTCGAAGTGTTCAGCTCTTTTTTTTAGCAATGCCAGTACACTTTTACAGCAACCTCCTCACACATTTAGGGATTACTTGCCTTGCTGAAAGGCACTATATTAGCAGGTGTTGCCACTTTTGTTGTTTTGCTCAATTTGACGAAATTGTATACAACATCAAATATATTGTTGCACCAATAAAACAAGAATGGTTCCATCGAAAATGGTTAACCTCATGATCAGATGCAAAAAAAACTGACAAGGGCCTTCTTTTGGAAGTTAAGTTAAGTCGCCCATTCTTAGAAATTGCTTTTATTACAGTACAATATACTGTAGCCACTCCTGCAGAGACACACCTGCAGAGACACTACTGCCGAGATAGCCACAAAGAGTTACATAAAATTTTATCAGTTCCTCTGAACACCATGTGATGTCAGTGGGTTGCATCACCACACAGTTCATTTAAAAAAATGTTGTGTGTTTTGTTTTTGCATCACTGAGGTCATTCGGCCAACACTGCAAAATTTACAAAAGATTTAGTCTCATATACAACACATGTTATTAGACTACAAGCCGCTCTGTCGCTGAGGTGAGATGAGTGTTAGATAATATTTTGAACAAAGCTAAATGCTAAAAAAAAGCTAAAAAGACGCACAAGACATGCTCCAAAACTGGAAAATTAATCCCATGTAGTCAGAAAGGTATGGTGGCCAACAGGTTTCTCCATGTTTATCCTAGTGGAAATGTTTTGGGCCGTTTTCCCTTGTCGGCCCCACTAGATATGTGATACCGTGTAGACCAAGGGAAATGGTCTGTGCAATGCAGAAAGACATTAGAGGCCGACCTTTGGATGAAAACGTGTGCACCGGAGATAGCACATCATATTTCAAAACGGCATTAATCTACATGATATTGCATCACATTTAAGCCATATAAAGCATATGAGAATTTGAACGGTTACGGGCTTGTCATATTTCTCGTGTGATGTCTGAATATGTCAAATAAAACCCAGTGATAATAAAACTGTTATGTTTCTGATTTACCACACTTAAAAAGACATGAACCAGCACAGCATACATTCATGCATACTTAGGCATTTTGCCTAAGGATGCCTAAGGAATGAGATCCTGTGCTCTCTGTTCTGCGATTATATAACTGACCTCTGAAGCCTTTAGAACCACTTCGGGGCATCAGTAAAGGTGTGTCTGCATTGTGTTAAGGGCAGAGTGTGTACACGAAAGTGCATTTACTTGTGTTTTGTGAGCTTGTAGTATATACTGTTCATTCTGTCACGTGTGTAGTATGTTTTGCTGTACGTGAGTAACATGTGGGAGACGATCTGCTTGGTTGCACACACTAACCTGATGGGCAGAGAGGATGGCGGGGGCTGAGCAGCAGATGATAGACCACTGCTGCCCACTTTGTGGCTCTGCTTCCTTCCAGTGTGTCTACCTCTAAAGCCCTAAGCCCCAACTCTCACCACAGAAAGCCATTCAGCACACAGGCCAGTCTGGGGGGAAGACTCTTGTTTGTCTGCATCAACACAGAAAAAGAACAAGAAGATGTAAACAGCAGCTCTCGGACCAATGTACCCACCTCAGCCTCTGTTGTCTCCTATGTTTCCTCTGTTGGGTCCTTAGGCACTCATTAGCACTTCTGATGAAGAGATCCCAAAATACACAAGACCCTGGTGGTGCAACATGTTGGTGCATGTTGATACATTGCATGGTCTGTATTTGTATTATACTTAAATATACTTTGCTGAAGCACTGCTGTAAAGTGTTAGGGTTATTTATTGCAAGTATTTACTGTTTTCTGTTTTCACTGACTAAAATATCACATTCTATGACTTTAGCAAACTGTAGAACTGAGGATACAAAAAAACATACAGAACATACACAAAAAAAATTGAGTTATACATGGTGAAAGTAGCACACATGCTTGTAGATAGAGAGGAAAACTTGAACCACATTTATAGACTTTTGGTGAACCATAAATCCTTTTCTTTTGCAAAAGTATAGAGATAGAGAATATATATGGAATAAATGGTGAGAACTGTCTTACGTGCATAAAGGACAGTTTGAATTTGGGGATGTATATATATAGTCAATAACTAATACTTACAAGTAAGGAGTGTGTGTGTGTGTATTTCACATTCACAACAACCAGAGCATATTAACATTCATTTTAAGTCATGTTTATGACCATATGGTGAATGTTTGTTCAATGTTCAGTCTCCTTTTTGCTCTGTATTTGGTCTCCACCAACTCCTGAGGGAAATATCTGGCTATTTAGCTGCTGCATGCTCCGCTATGTTCACTAGCTAGCTGCTAACTTTGGTCGTTTGGTGCTGAGCAGGTAGCGTACAGTGGATTTTTTTTGCAGAAAACAGCTGCTCCATGCAGATGAAAACACCTAAGAGAGCGGTAAGAGTAAACCAAAACAGTAAAGTTGCAGGCCGAAAACCAAAACAATGAGCTGAAAGATGCTAAAAAACTCCCTAGAGCTGAGGGGGAATGCAGAGTGTTAATTGTCTGTGGGCTTGTCACTATGAATTACACGTATACTCTGAAATAAAACTATTAGTCATAGCCAGGTCAATGCACAAACATCTCATATATATTTATCAACGGTTGTGCACTGCTTTCTCCTCTGCCAATTACTCATATTCTCATCATGATTGATGTTTTGCAGAGATGCTCCTCTGCTGTTGTCTGCATGTTACAACATATCTGTGGACATAAGGATGTAATGAAATTCTGTACATTTCCTACTAGATTCAATGTAAAATAAATAAATCAGTGGTAACAAAATTGGATGAAAATCTATTCTGTATCTTTCCCGCTTTCTCCAGTTTCTTTGCACTGTCTTTGTGAAGCATAGCTTTGCATCTTCCTTTTTACACTGGCACTTTCCCATTTCTTTTCCGCATAAAACTGATCCATTAAGCCAGTCTCTAGGCCACAGGCGCTCCCCTCTCTCATGAAAGGGATTATTGCGGGGTGATATTTGTTCATGTGCGGTCTGTGAGAACAGTGCACACACAGAAGCGGTAGGCTCGCTAACAAAGCCCCAGGCCCTCAACCAGACAAAATGCAAAATACAGTGTGCGTGTGCTTGTTCACCTTTCAGATTTGATAGCACACCAATATAAGAGAGCCTGCCATAGTCATTTCCTCCTACAGAGTTTGACAATGCCCTAAGCAGCTGAAAACGGGACGCTCACCTCAGCGGCCACTCTACATCAGACACTTGTGTTGCTCTGCTCTCCTCTGCAGTTTGAAAAGGAACACAGTCTACAGAGTTCAGCTGCTCATGCTTAACTAAGACCGGTTATGCAATTAAACAAACAAATTATCTGCCCTGATACAGAAAAGGTAATATATTGGATTCTGATTTCCCTAATCGAGTCACTAACTTCTGTCATAGCAATCAATGTCGCACCATATTCTTATTCAACCATGTCTCCCAGAAATTAAGAGACAAGGATTATGTTTTTTTTATTATCATAATGTAAAAACTTGGATTTTCCACTGGTTGCGAGCCCAAGAAGTCACTGTGCACAAGGCCACAGATTGTCATCATAGACTTAAATTCTTCATCATATTAACCAAACAATAAATAATGTCTTAATTAATGAGTTTAAGAGGTGGTAGTCAGATTTTGTTACCGCCAGAGCTTGGCTAGCCATTTCCTACGCATTTCCAGTCTTTATGCTAAGATAAGATGCTGGCTGTAGCATTATATTGAGTGGACAAATATGTGATGGTATCAATCTTCTCATTTGACTCTTGGAATAAGCGTATTTTTCAATGCCTTTAATAAACATAGCTTTCCAGGAGACAGGTTTCCGTAAATAAAACCACCTGAACTGAGCACTACTGCAGCTGTGCATAAAAGAGTCTACGTAGCTGTGAATAAAAAAGACTTGATCTGCATGTCACATACACCAGTATCAAACCCAGTGCATTGATCTGCCTCATTGCACTTACGCTGTGACATCACAGGAGGCGAGTTCATTGAGACAGAAAGAGAAATGGTTGCACAGAATACAGAGGGGTGAGCAGAGGTAGGGGCTCCTCTATGTAACCACTGAAAAATTATACAATCCCTCTATCCCACACGCTCTTATAGGGATTTTTGGGTGAACTCTGCACTGCCCAATCTCCCAATCTAATCCTTCCTGATAGAGTAATACAGGCTGCAAAGACATTTTTAACTGATGCAAAGGAAAACCATAATCCCATTTCATTTATATATAATGTTTTTTATTATGCAATATATTCCTCAGCAGCGCAGGGGAGCAGAGAGGGACTGAACTGCAATGACCCATCCACCAAAAAACCGCTCCAACCTATCATCCCACACAAGGGTGTACTGTGGAGCATGTTGTGCAGCTGGGAAAACACGTACGCACATATACACACACACCTCTCCAGATTACCCAATGAACACACATCTCACTCTCAGTTGGTGCAAGGGCTGTAGCACTCCATGATACAGGATTACATGTTATTGTAAAACAAACCTGAGTTCAGTGTCTCCTGATAGAAGAAGGACGCAGTGCAGTTGACCTGCAGCAATAGCAATGTGTTTTTCCACTTCCCCTCCTGTCACACCACACCATAGTAGTATAGGTTAATGATTGATACTTTACACAGGCCAATTGTTAGACTGTCACAGACCTGCTTGACATGTGACAGGAAACTGGAAATATATGGTATTTATATGGTCACTAGAGCGGAAGCAATATTGACCATCAAACCCTGGCATGTCTTTGAAGGATTTGTCTCAGATAAGAACCCTCTCCATTTTTGTGGTCGCCAGTGATGTCAGCCCAGAGATGCGTAGATAGCCAGTCCATTCAGAGCATTGTGAAACCTTTGTCTGCAGGGACAGGCAGATCGCAGTGACAGCTTGGCTAGGTCTGGCCAGACCTGCCACTCTGCTGACAGAACTTTGAACGTTATGTGCTTTTCTCCTGTTGTAGCGCTGCATCGATCCGCAGTGACACACAGACACAAAGAGCCAGTGCAGGAAGGCTGCGAGGAAGCAAGGAAGCGAGGAAGTGATGCAGCTGCAGCCGATTCACAGGCTGCTGCCACACTGAAAGCACAGGCCTGATCCATGCTGGTAATCTTAATGCTGTTGGCTCCTCCTGAGTTTAGCTGATGAGAAACTGAACGGGGATGGAGGCCAACATGCTGAGCAATCTGTGTCAGTTTCAGGTTCAGCTGTGATCAGTCTGTGATTAATGGAGGGTGCTGCTGTTCAGCGCCTGTGACACACACTCGAAGACAGGAGGCCAATCAGTCCCATATACGCCGCTGGTGTGACCCGATGTGCGATAAGAGGCTTGATGCTGCGGCTATTTGGGATTGGATAGAGCTGTTGAAAGTCAGCAGATGGAAATGTGTCTCTGTGGAAGAAGGAAAAGAAATGTTATGTAATTGTTGAATATGAAGTCACTTTTCTAGGTGGGGGACAGTGTCATGACCTCGACTCGCAAAAATACACATTATGCACTCCTAAAAATACCAGTGTTTACATGCAAACATACAATTAGTCCCACACTGACACAGCATACATGTAGATAATTATCATGGATAACATCTGATACAGGACCAACAACATGCACAAAACAGACTGAGGGAGACAAAAGCAGGAGTTATGAAATATGTTCAGACAGCAGAAAGATGATAATGATGATAAGGGATGTCCTTGATCTTATTTGAAACCCAAATATTATGAGTAATAAGACCTTGTAGACAGTAAAAAGAGAATGAGGAGACAGGTATTGTGGTAATATTACAACACATCTAGATAGCAGATGTCATACACTGCATTTTAAATAGCAGCTGTTTATCAATCTACCAATCTCTGTCTCTCCATTGTAAGGCTGTGTACAGTGTGTCATCAGGATTTTATGATCTCTTTCAGAAATTGAACACAGTGAGCTTCTCCAGGATTTGTTCCGTCACTGCTGTGGAAGGAAACACAGGCAGCGTCTGACTTTGACCTCGTTTTTTAATCTTTATGTTTTTATTGCCATATGAAGAAAAAAGGAAAAAAAATGTTTCCACTCAAGTGTGACATCAAATGCTTGCAAGTAACTTCCCCAGGACTGTAAGATGTTTTTGTTGAAACAACCATCAGTTCAGATTTGTTATTTTATATTTTAGGTAGTTTAGCCGATTTATTTATACAGAGCAAGCACCTGCTGGAAACTATGGACATTTTTTTATTGGTAATACCAAGTGCTGTCCTGGAGATGATAGCATGTATGGATAGTGTGTAAGATTTGCCTCAATGCATAATAGTAGGTAACATATCTGAATTTACACCAGATTAATTCGTGGAGAAGCCATCCAAAAACACCCTGCCAAGATCTAGGAAATTTGGCCGGGATAGTGATTGAACAACATGTTTGTTGTCTGAACCTGTTGAGTAGTTTTAAACACACGAGCACCTACGAAACCCGCCTTTAATGCAAAGACATCCTACTTTTTGACCATATGAATAGACAGATGTACGGTATCCTCCCCTTCCTGTCAATTTAGAATACAAAATTACAACAAAGCACCATTCAGCAATATTTAATAATGATTTTGAACAATGATTAATGCAAGTTTTGTTGCTGCACTAACATCTGTTCGTTGCATTAATATGTGCAACTGATAAGCCTGTTAACGCTGTAGACCCTCCCTCATCTCAGATCTGAAACAAAATCTTCAACCACACATCACCTTATAAAGAGGAATAGTCTTGGTAATGGTAGCACTGTGTGTTACATAACATTTATACTGTCACGCATCACTAACACTATCCCCTCAGAGTAAATCATTCAAATCCCATCTGATCTGTCCTGCACACATATGTAATTGTCATGCAGGAGTGTGTGTAGATTTGTTTCTTTAAACACTAATCTAGCCTTACCTTTATGTGTGGACATGCTCGGTGCTGACACAGGAAGAGAGACACGTCCTGAAACAAAAAGCGGATAGATGAGACAGCCCGTTCACTCTGAGTCAGCGGGTATGAGGAGGAGGACTTCTCCAAAATGTCAGGTGAAAACCAGAGAGGTTAAGACGTGAAGCGATCGTGCATGCGTAGGAGAATGCAGAAAGACTATCTGACCATTTCAAGAAAGTCCTGTGAGTTATCCCAGTAGTTCAAACTCAAAAGGAGGATGTTACGTTAATTTGTTTGCCCCCTGCACTGGAGTCACGCTGCCAGAGTGGGGAAAGTGTGCCAACACTGTGTAGGCCCCTTTCACAACACTGTGAAATACAGTCCCGTGGTATGTGACATGAACAGGGTGCGTATGGACAACACAGCTTCTGGAAGGGTCAAATGGCCACTGAAATTAACGGGGGTGCAAGAATGAATGCCCTGTCTTGATTTATTCCACGCCTTGGCTTCAGGTCCAGTGAGACAGACTTTTATATAACCGCAGACACTGTACGGAAGACACCGAAGCATCAGAGATCAGCGTCACATTGCTTCTGTAAGTTGAACTCATTCAGGGTAATCAGTGATTCATTAAATATCGGTGTTTATTATTACATCCAGCATTGTATACAGGCTATCCTTTGAGTGTTAGTTACAGTAGATTCACATAGCGCCACAGAAACGCGTAGGTTTGCACGGCAGGCATCACAGATCATCGATTCTCAAAGAAGAAATCATAAGAGAGCCGTCGGAGGAAACGCAAAATTTAGACAAACAACACAAAACCCACAGCTTTGCACCCGTTTCCTCACACGTCCAATGCCGATATTTTGATAACACACAGCTGGTCTAGACCCTGCAGCAGACGGGTTTAAATATCAAATAAGTACACACGCGCACAATTCCTTACAGTCCAAACATGCCCGTCTGTCTGTCAAGATGCCAGCAATCTGCCATATGACAAGCAGATCGAGGCGGAGGATGGAGTCCCGCCAGCAGGACCAGTCTTGCAGGCAGAGAGTGGCAGACACCATGTGATATTGTGAGTATAAGAGAGCAGATATTGGTTTTAGGAAGAAAAACCCTCAGTACTGACTCTTCTCTGGCATTTGTAGAACTACCGCTTCATAACCCCCCCACTGGCACCAACCATTACAGCAAGCAATAAAATCCAGACTCCCTTTCAGAGGATGAGCTGCTAACACATAGAAGTGTCTTCTTGCAAAAACATATATTGTAGGCCCTGTTCTTTGCAAAACAATGATCTGATGTCCAGAGCTTGCGTAAAAAACATAAGACCCAGCAATATGGTGTGGTTGCATGTGCTGTATTGTGACAAAACCTCCTTGTTCATATCTGGATGAGCATGTGCTTTTTTCATTTCGTTCAAATATAGTTTGGAGGGTTTTCCTAATGCGAAGAAATGCAGCAACATTCACAACCCATTAGGACTGTGTAATCCTTTGATTTAAGCTTGGCAGGAAAATATCTTGAGTCACCAAAATTGGATTTGCAAAGGTCTCACCCAGAAATAGAAATGTACCCGTGCAGGCTATAAAAGATACGTTCTGTCTCTGCTTGGACTGAAGAAATACAATTTAGGCGCAGGTGTGAAAAGTGAGAAGAAATAAAAGAAGAGTAAGAACGTAGCAGTGAAAGAGCGATAGAGAGAGTTGGTGGCGGTGGACTCCACTGGTAGTGGGTCTGACACACTGACAGCCCACGCCATACACAGATCAGTCTCCTCCCCTCTCTGGCCTGGCCTATATTAACTGTCTATGGAGCTCCACCCCGCAACCAGAGGCACATGGAGTAGAATAACACACCGCCAAAGCTCTGAGAAGACATTCACATACCCACACATACACAGGGAGATACTGGACTGCGCTGAAACCTCTCCACCTGTCTGCCTGTCGAAACAGTGTTGGATATATACCCCGTAAATTCTCCTGGATGGACTATTAACTTCTGCACCATGTTGCTCCGGTCATCACGGCAGAATGTCAACGTCTGTAAGTGACAGGAAGATTGCATTTTCTGTAAGGAACAAGTAGACACGCATGTGACACGTTAGTGATGTTGAGGATATTTCTGCTTTTGCCTACAATGAAGGCAAACACAAAGTGAAAAGGAGAACAGGTGCAACATAAAGAACAGGTGATATGCCTCGTGTTATAGTGGGCTAGAGGATAGCAACGCCCGACTGGGGCTGAGAGACACTCTGTGTGGGTGAAAGTGTGTGTGCGCTCGTGAGGGTGTGGGAGAGAAGAGTCATGCCACTATCACCAGCAGGTGAAATAGGTAAACAGCATGTGCATATACTTCATACGTCACGCATGGGACACTCGACAAACAAGACCCCTGGATTGCAACGGTACAGGGTTCGTTCTGGACCATAGAGCATTACGGTGACACAGCACTAACAGTAACTGTTAGATCTACTTCAAATGTGTTGGGTTCAGACACCAACTCTTTGCCTCACGATGTAACAAGGAAGGCCTGCAGCAGTGGCTATATGGACCCACGCTGTTTGGAAATGTTTGTGATTGGAATACATATAACATGAAGAGGAAGATTTATTTGTTTTAATCCATCTTCTTGAAAACAATCCAAATGTGATAGAGTTACATTATTACCCTTCTTCTACTCTTCTGACCTCCATAAATTCATGAACAGTAGAGGGCAAAGAGCACTCGCGTGGCAGCAAGTGCCAATACCTTATCTACAAACTGATTTTTAATTATTAATGTAGCTCTAATCAGATGTGATCAGTGAGTCTTGTGAAAGGGGGCCAGTGGCCAAAAAAAGGGAATCACATTGTGTACTGTAATGAAAGGACATTATACGCCATCTCTCTTTGTCTCTTGTGGCCTGTGCAACCCTCAACAGGAGGACATGGGTTCAAAACATCAGCTCTGCTGAGGTGCTTTAGAGAAAAAGCATTCAATCTGCACTTCCTTGACCTCTGGCGATGATGTACAAAAATAAATACTCTTCTAAAAGTAGTTCCATTCATGCATTTCCTGTCTTTTGAAAAGATAGATGGGCTAAACTTGCCTTAAATAAAATATACTATAAATAAATAAACAATAGGCTAATAACTATATGTCAGCAAACCGAATAATGAAATAAAGGCCCTATACTGCATTAATAACATCTGTCTTTACTGTCTCGCTTTAAAATATATATTATCTTATGTAATTACATAGCTCTTGTGTTTGGGATTGATGCGAAATATCGTCATAAACTATGACGTCGCTAAAGATAAGAGTAGCCATGAAAGGCGTCGTGTCTTCTCTCGACACCTCTCTCTCCCTGTCCCGGCTAAATAACCCCGAGACGACGGGTCGCTCTGTCGCTCCCCACGTCTGTCGCATCCCTCGAAGTCCGCATGCAGTTGCAGCTTTCCATCGCAGAGCCCAGCCCGGCCTGTGAGGAGCATCTGCATTCTCGGGCACATGGCTTCTCACATGGTCTGCCTGCGGATGCTGATGTAGACTTGTGTGGCTGTGATGCATGCTGCCCGCCCGCCCATCCATCCCTCCCTCCCTCCGTCAGCCAGTCGCAGCGTCCACGCTGAACGCTGTGGGCCACGGGACACCAGCCGCAGTCTGAGCGGAGGACAGAGCAGTGACTCCGCTGATGTCTTGACTTAGTTGTTTTCTTGGGATGTGTAGGATCAGGAGTGACGGCGGATCGCTGAACGAGAAGCACCCCGCGCAGCTCGGTGCCGGATGGACTTTCTAAATCCGCAAGCCGCAGTGAGTCGGTGACCTGTGCGAGAGACGTGTCTCACTGACTGATGCGATACTGCGTGCCATAATCTGAAGACAACATTGATTCCCACAAAGGACAAAACACGAATAGGGAAAACAAATGGTTGAATAGTCCGGAAAACAATAGTCTATATTTACAAAGAAGAATAAAAACGACTTGCTTTAAACGCATGGGTGGGAAAAGACCAGACTATAACTTGTGAGTGTGAAATAATAAAGAGCAAATTGACCGAAGGAAACATAAACGTTGTGATTTCTAATTCAGGCAAGAGGAGCAAATGTCACAGCACCTGCTCTGCGGCATTTTCTCTATGATAGTCGATACAAAAGGATGCAGGATGTCCTTTTCCCTCATCCCTTATCATGGATCATGTTGTTTATATTTTAGCAGGCAGCAAAATACAACCAGGGACAGCAAACACGATCCAAGCAAACATCTTTCCGCATTTTGTTTTTTGCATGTTTGTTTCTACTAGGATTGCGTCTATTATGCTATAAATAGGCCTAGTGCTCGGCTGTGATTATTATTTTTAATTTGCTGCTGTGGATGGTGTGGCTATTGTCATTTGTGCGATGCTGTTATCTTTTCATCTATAACCGTGTAAAAATTGAGTTGTACCCTATTTGAATCTACCGCTGTCGCGTGATCTCCATGTTTTGAACCACGGTTTTGAATGGCTCCTGTTGCATTCAAGTACTGCTCGGAGCTGTAAAAATGCGTTGAGTTACTGGTATAAAAATATCTTACAGCCTATGTAAGACTGCCATACATTTGCACCGTTAAAAGTAGCTGCTTTTGTGGCTTTTGTTTTATTTATTTAAATATATATTTAACTTCTAATTTAAGAAAATAACAAAAACCTTTCATTTATTTGACAAATCACAAGTATCAACGACATGCAATTCATATAGCCTACAGTATATTTGAATTTCTATTACGTTATTAACAAGACTAACAGTGGCATTACTAAAAAGATGAGCCAATGAAAAATGCATGAGAAGTACATATAAATAAAATAACTACTGCATATAAATTAGATGTAATGAACCCACTGAACCTGAGAGGTGCTCGAGAATATAATTAATAGCTAACCGATCATTATAGTTAACATAACAACAGTCTAACAGGGTAATAGTGAATTTAAAATAATAAAAATTAACGGCGCCGTTTATTTGTTAATAGGCCGAAAAATCCTCAACACTACTGCAAATTGTGGATAATTCAGACAGTCCCTGAAGGAAGCCTCGTGACGTCACCGCCGCGCTCCACAGCTCTGCCCTCCCTAAATGGCGTTTTGCAGCCGAGCCGCACAACTCGAGAGCGGAGCGCAGTCAAACCTCATTTAGGTTTGATTAAAAAATATATATATAACGAAACCAATGAGACGAATACGCACCGTAAGTATTTACGCATGTGTTGATTCATGGCGCTATTATTTACAGTGTGTGTCATTTTCACTGCGGATCCGCGACGGGGGGTTTTTTTTCCCAGCGCTTTGTGCTGCTCAGCGCGAGGGAAGCCGTTACCACGTAGTCAGAAGCCTCCGCCAACAGCGGCCCCTTTGTTCGCCCTGTCGGCGTGTTTTACCTTCACGTTGTACTTGATATTCACGGAACAGGCAGCCTATTGAGCTCTCTGCTTGCCTTCTATAACCGGGGTTATATATGTGCGTGTGTGTTACCGAGTGGCCACGTCTATAGTATGAAGTCTAACCAAGCGGACGCAGGTCTGTCGGTAGTAGCATGGCAGCTCGCCGTACCGCTTCCATTGCTGGCTTTTCTCCCCACCAGCCGGTCACAGACTCGGGTGAAGGCCAGACGTAGACTGTACGAACGTGTAGACCGGAATGAAAAGCCGCGTTGCCCTTCGTGTGTGAGCATCCTCGCGGACGTTAGTCCTGACCGAACCTCTGTGGGTTGTCTTCGAATTGTATCGATACCCAGGAACCGGACTAGCGAGCGCCCAAACCGGGCGGGGGAGGCGTTAGCTTCAACTATTGACGCCACGTTTTAACCAAAGCCAGTGAACGAGGCGGTTTGTTGCCTTGTCTGCTGCTTTTGTAAAATCCCCAACACATTTGAACCGTAACAGGAGAGAGCTATGACTAAACATCTGTGGAAGGCCAGGTTATTGCGTGGAAAATCCCTGCGACATGATGGACTTCAAACTCATGTCTAATATATATATATATATATATATATATATATATATCTGAGAGTTTTTGTTCTGTTTCTC